>CABEGB010000750.1:0-242096 GCA_901521435.1 Crematogaster levior
TCGCTCTCTTTCTCTCATAGTGTGAAAACGAGATTTCATTCAAAAAGGACGTATATGTTCTTTGTGATATACTTCAGTAATCTAGATACTTCAATAACCTGTATGCTCTTTAGAATCTTTAATAATCTAAGTGAATTTTTCGAAATTCTAGGATGACAGCTAAATTATATCGTTATGTTATTAAATGCAGTTTATGTTTGTTGATGTAAAGTTTATTTATTGTACGTTGAAACTCGAAATATCTACATATAGGACATTAAAAACTTCAGAACTTAAACAAATCAAAACTTTGTATGAAAATCTGGTAATTTTTCTTAGATAAATCGGATTTCAACGTTTAACTGTAAGGAATGTAATAGATTTGCAAGATACGCGTAACAAGAAAGCCGATAATAAAGAAAGAAGTCTCATTCTCTTGTTCCACAGAATATTTTTACTTTTTTTTATTTTTCAGCAGTTATTAAACTGCATTTAAAAAAAGAGTAGCTTTGTAAGTAAACACACTTTTTTTATACGAATGTATATTTGCAATACACTTAAATAGATTTATTCGCATTAGTATTTGTAGTGTTGATATTGGTCATCAACCCCGAAGATAAATTGAATTCTATTCACGAGCTTATCAAAATTTTTCAACAAACACGTCATTCATGCGCGAGGGAAAAGAAAAACCCCGAAGATAAATTGAATTCTATTCACGAGCTTATCAAAATTTTTCAACAAACACGTCATTCATGCGCGAGGGAAAAGACGAAATATGACATTGATATTAAATATCCAAATTTATTATAGCAATAATTATATTACCGAACTGGAATTTCTTAAGACCATCAAATGCATTAACTATTGATTAATACATTCGTCACAAAGATCCTCAAAAGTCTAACTATATATCAGACTTTCCCAAAGCTCACGGTAAAAATCTGATGTAGCACAATTTCGCAAGCACTGACTGTGCAGTCGTTTCGTATGTACGTATGCACGTGCGCGTAACGCTTATGCGGTGTCAATTACCGAGCGTTATCGCCCGGTAGCTTCACTTGAGAGGAGAAAAAATCGACGTTCCACGAACGCGCCTGTGTACGTGCAAACGTGGCCTTAAGGTAAATCCGCCTCGGCTCGTAGCCGGCTGGACATGCTTTTATCCGCGGATAATACCTAGAGCAAATAGCTTTTAGACTAGAGCGTTATTTTTCGGTTACCAATGATGATTAGCACCGCAATGTAACCCAACGACGTGGCGCGGTTCCTGGATCGGGGAAGTTCCATTACTACACCAGACTGATGTAAACAAGCCTCCGTAATGCACAAATTATCGCGTTTTAAAATGCTCGATTTTCAGCTCGCACTAACGCGAGCAATGAAGAGTATACTTCACTTGAAAATAAAGCATCGGCGTGACGCTTGCGAAAGTTCCAATTTCGTTGAGATACACGTTCATGATCTCCGTATTAATTCTCATAAATTATGTTTGGCTTCGTTTACCTTCAGCTTGATCGTTTATCTCGTGTACCTACAGAATCAGAATCACTAGAATCAGAATCACTTCATTGATCGCGCGCGATGGATACGGCAGCACGAATCACCGTTTCAGCCGACGATAGTCATAAAATCACGTACATCGTCGCCATTAGACGTCCGTTCTTTCGAATGGCTTTTCAAAAGCGGCCGCTGCCATAGTCCTCTGCAAATTTGTGTGTTCGGCGCAACACCGCCATAAAAAAAGTCCCTTTTCCCGCGTTGTCTTCCGAGCCCACCAGCGTGGGGCGCGAGGAGGCGGAAACGACTTTACGATGGCCGGTAGCGCACCCCACGCGCTTTTGTCAGCCTACCGTATTAATATCTTCTGCAGAGAAACGAAACGTTCGTTCCTGCACCTGTAATACCGCACCTGTAAATTGCCTCTCTTCTACCTGAGTCGTCTTAGGGATGCATCACCTCACCCGCGGTAGTACACAGTGTAGACTCATGGTTGACTACACCACAATAAATATTTATCCTTTGTTTTTAATACTATTTACTATGTATCAAAAAAATATTTAACGCTCTCAGCGGTCATTACAAACCTGTCGAGAAATATACTTACAAAGTCACAGAGGATAATTTGAACGTTTGATAGCCGAGAGTGACTCGAGTGACTGTTACAGAGTTGCTTGGTGTTAAATTCGCACCGATCTAAAGAATGTTCCACGAAGAGAAGCACTCATCCGATTCTTTTCTATTTAGCAAGCGGTGTTCACGTATCGGCGTCCCGAGGTTCACCACCGGGCGGTTCCTCGGTGGGTGGCCAGGGCGGTGGGATGGGCTCGGGCCTGAACTGCGGTCAGGGCTCTCCGGGCACGACTTCCGGTACCGGTGGCAGTGGTAGCGGCGGTGGCGGAGGTGGCGTTTCCTGCGTGGGTGCTGACGTAACCACGAACGAGGGATCGGACTGGAGAGGCGCCCACAGCATCGCGGCGCTCAGGCGTCGTGCCTCGGACGCTTCGCAACAGTACAGTCCACAGCCACCGCCTCCAGGACCACCTCAGTACCACGACATAGAGTACAGTCCTGTTTATCAAGGCGTCGTCTGAACCATCTTTCTGATCCACGACATAGAGTACAGTCCTGTTTATCAAGGCGTCGTCTGAACCATCTTTCTGATGTTCCACGGAGGAAAACTGCCGGCCGGTAGAAACTTACCATAATCCATGGAACGAGTACTCCTCTCTGTTCTGTCAATGGCAACCGTAAAATAGAAACTGCGTTTCCGCGACTGATGATAGGAAAGAGCGAGAGCGCAAAGAGGAAGATCGAAAAGATTTTATTCTAGTTGGCTGCCGTATATTTTACGTCAAAATAGCGCAGCGAGGTCAAGATCGACGATATTTGAACGATTCTAAATTCAATGAAGGTCCAAGATTGTTCTCTTTTTTTAAAAATTGAATATAAAGTGAAGCATAGCAAATAGCAACGAAATTAGAACGCTTAAGATAAGATAATTTCGGATGTTTTGACTGGAAGAGATTTAACGGGATGGTAATGATAATTTGTAACGATAATTACAAAAATTTAACGCGCGTTTGTTTTATTTTGTTTTTTTTTTTAATTTTTTTTTACGTGAATTTCGCCCTACCAAATGAAACAGTTACCAGGATTGTACGGAGAATTAAGGAAAGGAGTACTCTTCTATAAATTAGCGCGGAGGTAAAATCAGGGTAGAGGATCGAAATTGCTGGCATTATCGACAGCGACATTTTTGCGAATTTGCGCAATATAGATTCTCATCATCATCAGCCTTCCCAGGACCATCGTGACACATATGTATAATGTATGATATAACACAGTTTCTGCAAATATGTCCTGTTGATGCTAATGACTGGGCCAACCATCGACTTGATGCCGTATTAATGTAAAGAAAATTGATGTATATGACGGAGTTGTAGCAATTAAAATTGCACGTTCAAGATTTCTTAATTGGGAATGTAACGGGTAAATATTTCCAACATGTAGCGTCTAGTCAAATATGATATTTAAATAACAACACGGCGTAAGCATTATTTGATATTTTCCGGAGAAAACTGAATCATTGGCATACATCTTTTAATGGCGCAAATTATTGATATTGCAAATTTTTCTATTCAAATAATTCACGGAAAGTAAATCGAAAAGGTTTCGCTTTTAAATGGATTTTCAACGTTTCAGTGGTTTATGAAAAATTATTTAATAAAATGAAAATGGATCTTGCTCAGTATCATTAAAAATTTATCCTAATCATGACAGCTTCAAATATTTAATAATGACAATGACCGAGATTTTTTGTAGGATTTCATTATAATATAAAAATCAAACTGCAGCCACTATAATCTCTTATGAGTTTGAGTATTTCCGAATGTCAATGATTAAAATATGATCCGTCATAGTATGGGGGCTGTTTTTACGATGGAACGCTCTGTCCTAGTAATCGCACCGAGCTGTCGATAAAGGAAGGAATAAATTGTGATTTGTGCAGATAAATGAATTTTGTGACACGCGAAGAGTCTTAAAGAGAGAAAATCGCCGTAAATCAATGTAATCAGCTTCGAATTCTTAGGTTGGCGCTGTGCGCTGAAAAAAAAATCAAGGTAGCTATTTCATGTACTAATATGATTACACTCGCATTGGACGTTCGCGATTGCTCGTATATTAATTTATTTTCTTCCAAACAAGATTGGTGAAACAACTCGATTGTCATATTGCAATTTGTCGCGGTTAAATGCAGTCATTAAACTTTGCTCGTTTTGTCCTCGTTAGAGGTATTTCGAGTGTCTGCGCTTGTGCTAAAGAAATGTCGATGAGATTAAGGCCTCGCTAATTGTAAATTATTTAACTACGTTCCGATGAGTATGACAAACTGATTAGGGCATGGGTTTCCGCCACGTGATTTTTATTTACACCTATTTCTTCTTCGCGGGGAACACTTCCCGCTCGTCGGTGAAATGCAGGGAAAAAGGCACATTGTATTTTCGAGTCATGGAGGTCAAAGCGGAAGGCGTGGCAAGGTGCAATGAGATGTATACGACAAGTTATAAATATATATATATATACACGGCATTGTGTAAATATAGTAAAAATATTGACGTGTGATAGGATATATTATTATTGTATTATTACTACAATTATCATTATTCGAATCGCAACTGTGACGGAGCTATTGAGCCCGCTCTCGTTCGCAGGCTGCTTGACTTCGCAACGCGTTGCAATTGCGTTTAACTGAGACTGTGCACGCAGGGATTCGTAGTTTCGCTTTGAAAACTGTATTTTTTTAAAATAAAAATTCGCCATTTGAACGTTTATATTTTTCGTTCGAACGACAGAATTTTAAGTTTGCCCGAAAAAAACCGGTTTCCGAGAGTCGTTGTGAGATTCTTGCGTCGCGTGTTTGTCCACACTAAAATAATCGAAAAAGAGAGAATGTCTGTTTGGAAGAATAACTTCTTATCGTCTGTGTGACGGGAGATGGGAACTGCTTTTAAAAGCAGCATAAATGTGCCGATACTTTATGTGCATCGGTAAACAATTAAAAGCTCGTACAAAATCGTGATAAAAAAACTACATAACTAAAATTCATTCTTCTGGCAATAAAATTATGACAAAGCGACTCAATGATTCTGCTGCGGAACAAAGATCTATACGTTAATATGCGCAACGAAAAGCTAGTCTCTCTTATGTCAACTTTACGTTTCAGACGGAGATCATACATGATCTCGTGTGCAGAGACGGACGTTTATCGTAATAAACATAATAATAATTTCTTTTACGAGAGTGCATACAACGATCTTCTTTCGCTTTTTTTAATAAAGTTTAAAATAGTAGGGCACATCATACGTCACGTTTCTCTCGGTAGCAACGTTTCGACGATGAATGCGAGTTAGCATACATTCGTGTATTACATGAAAAATTTTGTGGCACGCTATAAGTATAATATACGTTGTTCCGTTGTTGTCATCGAAGCGTAAGTTTTTGTAAATAAAGTATACGTCTAATAACAATAATAACAATAATAATAATAACAATAATTATAGTAATAATAATTATTATACAACGATAATAATAATATTAATATTAATAATAACAATAATAATGTAATAAGTATGATGACATCAACATTACGATCGAACGTGAGTATACATGGACATTGTGATATATTTCGGGGTGGCCGTTCACTTTTCTGACGGCGACATTGGTCCGCACAAGATATTCCAAAGCGGCACTGGTGGTAGATTGCGAGCGACTGCGAAAAGTCGACTATTCTAGTTACGAATTTACGGTAGATTTAGGTAAACCTAAACGATAATTATGGAATAACAGATAGGCAATTGTCGATGTATCACTACGAACGTATACGATTTTTAATGTACAAAAATATGGGCGTGCGGTGTGGGTGGCGTCCTTTCTCGATTTCGTCCTGTCGTCGACGTGGGACGGAAGTAAAGATCTTAACGATGTTTGTCGGAGTGTTTGTGGTTCCTTATTTTTCGAATGCTTTGTGCAATACCTCGTCGTCGAGTATGCATTTCTTTAGCGCGTAAAAGGAGAACTATTCTATTCCGTGATCTTGTTGCATGATTAAATTGACGTATTGCTGATTAATGAAATTTTTGTATGAATGAATCGGCAATTGGTTGAAGTTGATGACGTTCAACCTATTCGAATACTCTTACGTAGATATCGCTAGGAGATAAAGTGGAAATACGAGATGGGAATTTGGAACGTTGTGATCTTCTCGATTTTCTCTCAATGAAAATGTACGATATGAACTGCATGATGACTGACGTGATTTGCGCATTTGTATAAAAATACGTGTAAAATTTAAAAATCAAATGCATACGATATGAGAATATACCTTATGGAATTTCCAATTTTATGGACTGATATCTTGTAACCAATGTTCCTCGCTAGCAA
The DNA here is from genome assembly GCA_901521435.1 of Crematogaster levior. Taxonomy (NCBI): domain Eukaryota; kingdom Metazoa; phylum Arthropoda; class Insecta; order Hymenoptera; family Formicidae; genus Crematogaster; species Crematogaster levior. Next base: position 6,424 of record CABEGB010000750.1, read on the forward strand.
TACGCCAATTTACGTTGATGCAGATATGAACTGGAATGTTCCTCCCCGTTCTTAGCTCGGATCCAGATGGTATGAGAACTCCGATCGATGTCCCTGATGATCGTGATACCTCCCTTTAAACAAAGAACAATTCCTGTATTTATTTAATTTATCATGAGTGTGTAGATAGATTTCAGCGAGTGGAGATCGACGTCCTTTGATTTGCGGCAGGCGCGGGCGTCTCTCTTTACAGATGATTTGTAACATATATGACCTCTGCTGATCGTACGTTTAGATATTTCGCGCAGAAGTTAATTCGAATCGTACTGTCCGCAGACGTCGTCCGATTCTCCAAATTTGCGTGGATCGGAAGAGAATCGACTGACTTTATTGCATCTCTATCACAAGTCATTATCGTCGATGACCTTAATTAGCAGTAAATAGGCAGAATTTTAATTTTCATCGTTGTATAGTTGTGTATAGAGGTCAACTAAGTGTGTAAAAAATAAATCATTATCAAAATATCGAACGGTTTCGTTTCATTCCTATATTCTATTATTGACCACTTCTATTGAGAAGTATGTAAATCTTGATTTGGATCAAGTTTTATCCCATAAAACGGATCTTGATTTTTTTGCTAATACTTATACATATACATAGAATAAAGTAACACACTCAGTTTCTATTTGAAAATATAGATTTTTGTATTTATAGATACATGAACTATATACGTTCTTACATCGTATAGAGTATGCAGAGCATGCTTCTTATTCTAAAGAGAAATCTGCATTAATAATTAAGATTGTACTACAATACTGATTTAGTATTCGTTAAAGCAAAAACAGGAATATATATTTTATTCTTCTAAGCTTATAAATAATGCTACGACAATGACGTTAAACCAACTAATGAACTATCAAAAAACAAATAAGCTTGATTTTGTAAAACAACGTGTAGTACATATATGTCATAGACAGTTCTTAATTTAGTAGCTTAAAGGCTAACAATATACTGTATACACAGAGATGTATATTGATGAAAAAAAAGAGGAAGAGGTAGATATAGAAAATGGTTTTTTGTAATATAAGTTCTTTCTCGAGCAATTCCATTCCTTGGTCAAATATTAATATTTCGTAGTGATATGTTGCTCCAACGTAACAATTATATTATTTAATTATAATTTTAATTCATGTAACATAAGTTAATAAATGTTTACCTTTATTAATTATAGAATTATTAAGTATTTAATTTAATTTATTAACTTGAAAGAAATATTTTCGGATACATATCTCTTTTTGGGACTTATAAATTTACTGATTATATTTAGTTGTCATATGTAAATACATATTTTCCGGGTGCTGTAAAACTTTGCAAATGTTAAAATGCGTTTTAGCATTAATTTCACGTATATATATATCAATCTATTTTGTTCCGTGACTTCTAGATACTATTCATACTCAAGCTAAATGATGCAAGATGAAGCTTACTATTTCCGTGAGTATTACGTTGCAAATATTTAAATATATAAGTAAATTTTTCTTGCATCGTTTCTCTTGGGTACGAAGGATACAACTATAATATTTTGGTGATCTTGTAAGATCTATGGTCATTTTCTTAAAGAATGTTTGTACTTTTTATGAAATATGACTTGTGACCATCGAAAATGATCGCTGTTTAAAATATTAATAAGAATGCATCACATTATTTATATTCCAGCAATTTGGAAATTTATAGATTTATAGATTTATAGACTTATAGACTTATAGATTTATAGATTTATAGATTTATAGATTTATAGATTTATAGATTTATAAATTTATAGATTTATAGATATGCTGTTCGGATTGTTTTTCAGTCTCCCGTGAGTGAAATAAAGCTATTTTACTTAAATAGTTTTTGCGTGCGCCACAAATTTACACCTTGAAGATTCAAGCTGCAAATTTGCGGCGCATGCTCATTATTAACCTCAATTACATAAAGTTTATTATAAAAATACGGAAGATTACAAATTAAGAGAAGCATTGAACTTTGAATTTATTTATCACATTTCTCTCCTAAAAGCAAAAATATCCATTGTTTTCAGATTATTTATCCGCCCACGCGAAATCTTGCAGCAAATTAATAATTTTGTAAATCAATTTGTCCTTTTTTCTTTTTGAGAGAAAACCCACATATAAATTTCCAAATCGTGAAGACATTCAGAAATTAAGCAGGTGACTAAAAAAAAAGATCTTTTTAGTTAACTAAATCACCTTAGAGCGAAACGGCTATATACTTTTGGGAAGCAAAAGAGGAATGGTCAAGTATATGGGAACACATGTGGAAGTACGTTTAACAAAAACGAATCCAGTTTCTTTCGTTTCTATTGACTATCCTAAAAACGTATGTAATTATTTCGAGTAACAACTAGCTTTCGACTAGATTATGTCATCGCTTAAAAATGTAAAATTAGCTTCCCAGCAAACAACTCAATTAACAGTAATTCCCAACATCAATGTTGTGATTTTCTCACTCAACAATATAAATGCAATATAACGCGTTATCACAGTTACATTATTGAGTGGGAAATTATGACATTGATGTTACGTTACTGTTAGTTAGCGTTTACTGGGAGACTAACTTTACAGCTGGATCAGTCGAGCAAGACTGCGACCATAGCTTACTTACAAAATACACTCAAGCTCCGTTAACATTACCATTTTATTTATTATCTGAAGAACGTCCTGCGTAGTTTCTCAGATCTTTTTATTTTTCCTTAACCTTACGCACGATTTGATATTGCGTAATGCGTTATTAGTATCAGCAATAGTATAATCAATTATAATTAAATTTTTTTAATGACTTCGTGAGACGTGATTCGATCGAACTCTTAATCGAAGTTTTTCCCTCTCTCAATCGAGCAATAATAAAAATTTGTAACCAATTTTCGATTTCCAAATCGAAAATTATGGTCAATTAGAAGACTTACGCCCATTTCTACCGATAAACTTTAATTTCGGTTTAATTTATTTTCCACGTTTTCCTAGTTTAAGGATCAAAAAGAGATGAGGGCAAGTTTATCGGTTAGTGAGAAAGTTAAGCCGCATAGATAGAAATAGAAGAATTGTATTAAGATGTAATTTATTTTCAATATATGTACCTTATATATTTGTCTTAATTTTGTCATCTTCTATATTTGTAATCCATATTTGTAATTTTAAAATTGAGGAGTCATATCATTGTATTACTATATAATATATATTAATCATATATTTGTATTTGTACATACATATTTGTATTTGTATATATAGCTACTGAAAAGTAGCAAACTTCAAAGCGAACGATATTTCATTGCAGCTCGATCTTACTTGGCTCCATTCCATTTCAATTATTATGGCACTTGTTTGTTTAGTTTCGTTTTCACTCACAAACGTCCTTCATATGTATTATAATATAAAATATTGTATACCTATCAAGGATGCAGGCAAAAATGGTAATGTCAAGCAGCTGTATGTACGGTAGTCGGCAAGGTGACGTCATCGCGCGCGCGTACCGCACGTCGGTTGCCAATCGGGTGGGTTCGGCGGCGCTCGGCGGCGCTCGGCAGCGCGATACCCAAGAATTTGAACGACTCGGCAATTCGCGCCCATCGCGTGATCGCAGCGTACGTTGGTGGGCAATTTCGGCGTGATTTTCCCTCGTTTTTGCGTGCGGTACCGCAGTGCGCGACGTTATTCGACGGCGGTTTTCCTTAGATGACTCTTGCGAGGCTGTTCTCGGGATGCTCGTCCTCCGACGTCTCCGGCTCCGTGCTCAGCTTGCTGAAGTCGCGCGGGTTCGGCCGCTTCTCCAGGAATTTGAAGCTCCTGCCGCGGCGATTCTCCAGCAGGCTCGTCAGCTTGAAGTTCTCTCGTCTCTCTGCCTCCCAACGCATCCTCTTGCGCATCGTGAGTAGACATCCTGCGTGATTCAGAATGTTAAACACACTCGATTAATTGATGGCATGCGGAGGGCATACGTTGCTGAAAACGAACGTTGCAGTCCGAAAATCTCGGTCGGGCGAATGTCAAGGTTGCTACAGCCCGTGCGAGCACTGAAAAGTGCGCGCGCGCGCGTGTGTGTGTTTGTTCTTGTTTTAATTAAGCCCTAATTCCTCCAACCAAGGTCGTTCATGTTCCCTCAATTTTAACAGTTGTTAGTTGTAATGTGCGTTTTTCAACAAATAATTGTTTTAAAAAATATTTAAACAAATAATTTCCAAATTTTCTTTACATTGATTTTTAGTCGGGAGTATAAAAAGATTATAAACATTTTTGGAAAATCCTTTGAAGCTATTAACATAGTGAAAAGCGTACTGGATATGAAACACCCTGGATGGAGGGATTAAGTTGCGGACAAAAGGAGGGATTAGGATAAATTATGCATTTTCTAACAATCTTACGCGATACCCACGTTACAGGAGAATTGGCGTTAATATCGATCCTCCTTTCAGCAACGAAACGAATAACTTGTAAACTACGGAATTGCAATTACTTATAATTTTTTCTTGTTCTTCTAAATCGACGAGGGAAAAATAATTTATCGTCCAGATAACGAATATATTACGGTAATAAAACATTTATACAGAAAAAATGAGATGATTAGAATGAAAGCAGATCTCTGGAAAAATTATAATTTTAAACTTTTAAATTTTTAGTTAATTTTATGTTTTGTCAATGAAGGAGATTTACAAATTATTCATTCGGAGCTGTAATATCGTATTCAACATTTAACAAAGAGCCAGTATTTAAACAATTATCAACACCAAGTTTTACGAGAGATCTAGAAAGTTTTACAACAAATACGAGTGCAGATAAAAGAAATGTTAAATTAAATTAAGGTAACGTGTACTTTCCTATTTCTATAACAAGTAAAAATATCTGTACTAATAATGTTAGAAAGAAAAATTGGAAGGAGTAATAAATTCCTTAAAAAGATACCACATATATTTTTTTTATCTAATGGGGGTAAAAGTATGTATGCGCATAACAAAAGAAGAAAGATGTAGAAGAAAAGAGTTGGAAGAAGCAGTGCAATATAGTAAAAAATTAAATATAATGAGTGAAAGAGATCTGATAAAAGAAATACATATCCTGAATAGTTACAATTTAATAAATTGTAGACAGTATAGATGTATAAAATGCAAGTACATAAAAAATGCACGGTGCTTCCTAATTAAGATGCGCAATTAAAAAACATAAAAATTATATAAAGTTTAAAAAAACTTAAATAGATTATCTTAACAAGCATAATTATAACATATAATAGGAACAATATTGGATAATTCTGCTATAAATGGTTCATATTGAAGCCTGGGAGTGATAACTATCGCATTAATATAGCAATTCAATAAATTAACGATAATAAAATATAATAGTTACTTCAACTCGAAAATTGCTGCTACTACATGCAATAATTATCATTCCTAAATTATTTCAATTGTCTATTGTAAAAATTGGTGCTTAATAAATATAAAAAATAAATAAATACACAAGTGCACAACAAAATTGCTACAACGAAGAGCAGTCACACGGTCAAAGAAATATTCATTTCTATTCTACTAATTTAGAGAATTCAACAGCCGGCTCGTCATAATGACGTCGTGTTTCTCTACCTCTTTTCTGACATCTCGCTGCAATGGCAGCAATTGCAATGCATATTGTAATAAAGGAAATGATCGCTGAGCCAAGGCCTAGAATTAATTTTGTCATATTGATCTTTTTAATATCGGCATCATTATAGTCAGGATGCATTAAGATCTTAGATTGATGCCACTTAGCAGACTGTGAATTGTTTACTTCTAAAACAGAAAGATACGTTCAAGATATCACGGAATTAATAAATCTCGATTGTTATGAAACGTAACGTTTAATAATGTCGTACCTTGTAGAAATCTATAAACTTTTTTATTGTTTAATTCCACTACGTATATCTCGGAACCATCTTCCGTCACGGCCAGATTATGTGGATTATCCATACTTTTGTTGGGCTCAAACATCGATAATATTTTCTCGGAATAAATATCAAGTACAAAGCCTCTCACTGGTACTGAATTGCTCACAAATGGATTAGGTCCATTAATTAGATATAACTTTTCTCGAGCGTAGGCAACACTGTATATTTTTGTACCAATAGCAGGATGTTTATATTCCTTGTGGAATGTACCATTGTTGGCAAAGAAGCACAGTATCCTGCCATTTTCTCTGTCAGCGAGATAAATATAATTTAATTCACTCGCGAGTGCTAAAGCATGTGCGACGAGAAACGTGTATGGTGAAGGCTGCGAATAGGCGGATTCTGAAACAAAGTGACGCTTAGTTTAGCAGTTATCTAGATAATCTTGTTCATTGTTTTATTGGTATCAATTTTATTCTCATTGTACCTTTGCTCCAATGTCGTCCCCAATATAGAATCATTTCACCATTTTTGTTATATTTAATTATCCTAGAATTGCAATATCCATCACTGACAAAAAAGTCACCATTACTGTGTACAGCAACATCAGTTGGTTTACAAAATCTTCTGTCGTCGTTACCAGGAACAAAAGCCTCTCCCAAAGCTATTGACGGCTTCAGTATGTTGTTTCCGAATGACACACTAGCACGATCGTTAGGTACACTTGTTTCTGAGCTAACCTGTGCGCGTTTCAATTCTTCCACGTGTTTTGCTACGTCTTGAGCATCAAACTTGAATACCTGATGCATCGCCACGTCAGTAATCCAATAATTCCCAGACTGATCGATGGTCAAACCATGTGGGAGATAAAACATGTTTCTCCCCCATTCCGATATCACCTTCCCACTTTTGTCCAAAAGAATTATCGTGTTTTGTGCTATCAGCCCCTTACTTCGGTCAAATCTGTTTTCATTATCGAAACTATCAGAGCCCCAAATACGATCCCCTCTATGAAACACGGCAATATTGCCATTTGGATCCACCGAAACTGCTGATACTTGAGTAAGTTTCAGTTGTGCACCCCATTGTGCGTCCCATATTATATCTGAAAAGAATAACAAAGGAAAAGAAAGTAAGGAAATATTTGTCGTAGATTTCTATAAACAAATGATCAATACTTGCTTTTATTTAAGTTACCTGTAGTTACTGGCTTTTCTTCACCAAGGTGGCTATCAACTTTTGAATATAAATGGTCTTTTGTGTTCTGTTGGTCATTCGATTGCACTAAGGATTCTCTATCTCTATTGTCAACGTCAGAATATTCTCTATCGTCATCAGAATACTCATTCGGGTTAAACCTTGTATCGGGCAAATGCTAGAATACAAAAGGAATTTCTTTTTCTCTCTCTCTCTCATGTTTACATATAATTTATTCAGTAATTTGCATAATATGCAATATAACAATATATATATACTTATAAAAACAAAATATAACTAACCACTAAAATATTAATATTAATTTCTTTCTTTTTCACTCACGAAATATCTGCGTGTAATTACCTGAATATTCAAAATATCACTCAATGCTTTCTGAGTATGTACTAAAATATGGAGCAGAATTAAAACGGAACAGACAGTGTCATATCGAAGAGTCGTCATTTCGCAAAATCGTCATTAGCTTCTGTATTTTCAATGTATCCCATCAATGTGAAATACTAGTCCGTGTCTGCTAAACGATTCATCAAAGATATCTTTGTAACCTTACGAAATCACAGAAATATTCGAGCGAATCGAGAGAATTTTAGAAAAAAATCACCTCTACGGTCACACTTCGGAGCCACGTATGATAAACTAGTAATTTTTTTTTTAGTCTAGTATCACTCAAAATAATATGCCGTACTTAACGTTATCAGAACATTTGTTTATCGCACGTGTTATTTAGACAGTTGTGAGCACGTATGTCGGCGTGTCAGGAGAACACACATTTCCAACAAGTGGCGTCGGACATGACGCCATAATATTTTGGAGTACATTTTACCGATGTTTCTTGTAACTTCGATCGATAGTAGACTACACAGCTTCGCAACGCTCGCGTGTAAGGGCGCTACGTGCATCGTTTTGTCAATTTCCGTCAATAAAGAATATATTTTTTATTGATTACTCTCCCTTTCTGCCTTTGTGATTAGTTTCCTGAAGGAAATTAAATAAATCATCTTTATAATTATTCTAGAACCTTTAGTGTTTAGATATCTTTTTAATTGAGTATTTAATTAAATCTTTGTAAAAAAAAAAAATAAACTCCAATTTGAAATAACAATGATCAAAGAACAATATTATTATTTATTTAAATTCCTATTATTTACGTTCCATTATTCACGTTTACACGCTATCCTTTTGAGTAAAAGAGGAAAAAAATAATATTTTTTGTTATTATTTTATGTTACTGATTCTATTTTTTGACGGTATGAATTTTCTGGGTAGGTGATATTAATATTAAATAATCCTCATATTTTATAGATATAATTTATAAATAATTTGAAGAGATAGCCATATATTAAATTAAATTAAATGTATATTAAAATATTCTCTATAAATTTCTCTTTGAAATAATTAACAGTGTTGTTATTTATTAACATTCCCATTATATTTCATTATAATTATAATAATTTTTCAGATAAAGAGCAAGAGATAATATTTTTATTACTTTTTCATTTATGACATTGATATAACTCTGAAAAGGTATATAAATCTATAGGAAATCTATGAATGTAACTGATTATGTATAAAAATTATAAATTTTTATTTATGTAAAATACACAAATTATTATTCAAGACTCATCCAATGAGATTGGCAAAACCATTTGCGCAGTTTTTCATATTACTACACAAAGATATCTTGATTTATCAAAATTTCGAAAATACAGAAAATACAGAAAGACATTTTCTCTTGTACAGTGAAGATTATACCGATAAAAGTTATTATAATTTCTGTTGATGGCTTTTAAATTGCATAGAAAATACATTCTATGTCAACGAGTTTAATTCAAGTCGTAAATCAAATATTTCGGATAATATCTAACTTAGAAAGAATATTAAGTACAACTTTTTCTCGTGGCTTTTTTCATATAAATCAAAATCTAAAACTTATGTTCTATTAGTCATCTCACACAATATAGATTTATATTCCTATAACTTATTTCATTCGAGCTCCCACACTAATCCTTACATGAATGAAAAGCTCTGTCGGTTGGATATTTCGAAATCCAATAGTCTGTTTCGCCAGACGATGTCGCCGGAATTCGTCACGAAGATTTCCCGGCATGGTCTCGTCTGGAAGGGTTGAGTTTATACTGGAATCAATGCAGTCTCGTTCGAGCATGGTTTGCATTCCTTCTCCAATCTTCCTTCCTCGCATTCCTTGTCGCTCTAATTTGAATCTTAGGACTATCCAATTTTATTTTCATAATGTGAGATTAAACTCACGATTAAACTTTTTTGTCTTTAATGTGCCAAGACTTGGAGAAACTTTTTCGAATATAATCTAAGCGAAACTTTCAAATTGAACTGAAGGTATCCGCAAATGAAAAAAATTTTAATGTTTATTTTTTTACAGTAATAAAATGTATCTGGACTAATTAGAAAATGTGTTTTACATTATTTTGTATAATGAAGCAATTAAACTTCATAGTCGATTTTTATCGATCAATTTAAATAAAAATGCAATCAATTTTAACAACGCGATACCGCTTGTGTATTGCTTTAATTATTTAATTTTATATAGAGGTGCATTATTTCGTGGAAATGACGCAATGCGTCCCAAACAATTTGATTGTCGCTGAGTGCGGTTGTCCTATTATATTCATTTCACTATCCCTGTCATTTCGCGAAGTATACGCACGAGATGCGTTCGAGTACTATCGAGGTCCAACAATGGTGGCGCCCATCCTTTCAGACAGAAAGCGTCGATTTTGCATTCATCGCGTTGTCTGCATCGACGCCGAGTTTTCATCTTAAACTGCAGACGACAGTGAGTTCTTTATTACAGTGAAAGAGAGCGCGAATGTCAGCCGCGAATAAACATAAAGAGATGTAGGACCTTTGGTGTTCCGCTGAAAAACCATGCTCGACAAGCGACGTTACGAGCCCTTCTCATCGTAGGGCGAAAGGATTTGACAATCGTTTTATTTTTCTCTTTTTTTCGCTATCTGCCTTTTCCCCTTTCTCTCCCTCTCTTTTTCCCTCTTTCTCTCTCTTGCCTCTTTCCTATCCGCGATTCATTTGTCTTCTTTTAGGAAATACACTGCAACGGGAGGAAAACTAAGCTTGTAAATCCATTTACTGCGGTCCTCGGGAAATAAAAAATTTGACTGTCTCTATTTCTATGCTAAGTAGCTGCAGTACTGTGCAAACGTAGTCGCAACAAATTTTATACGGTGATTATAGTCTTGTTCTTTTTTTTTTTATTAATTCTCCTTCAATCGTCTCATGATTTTTTAATTAAACTATATAAAAGAATCTTTTGATATATCAGAGATCTCTAAAAGGAGGTTTTTTTTTATTGACATTCCTAATTTCAACTTATCTTTGTCGGTTTTTACAAATAATAAAATTGATTCAATCTTTAAACTCTATTAATGAAAGGTAGATTTAATAATGTGATGGACGAGTGATTAAAAACTAATAAAATAATAAAATAAACATTAAAAAGATTTTTGTCTTCTCTCTTTCTCTTTCTCTATTAAATAATTATTATTTCTTCAGACACATTTAAACACATTAATGAGATTTTCAATCATTGATATATTATTTTACCAATAAAAGGGGTAAATAGTTTATAAACTCTTTTTTCACTATATATATATATATATATATATATATACAACTAAATAATAAATATTATGTTAATAAACACATTATATTAAAAAAATTATATATATCAATATAATTCTATACTTAAAGAATATCTTTCTGTAATATTTTTGCGATTAATTGGTTTCTTTTGACATACCGTTATCGTTTTTAACTATTTCGAATTTACGAATGTCGGATTTTGGCAAGAAAAATCGCCAACGAAATGTATGCGGATGCAATCTTCTTTAATCTCGCTTGCTGCATATCTGTAATGCCCGTTCGCGCAGATAACGCTGCCGCGCGTATCGAGTTCGGTTTCACGCGCTTTAGCGTTGAAATTGCGAAGTCGGCGCCTGCCTTTGATAGTTGTGGGGAACAAACGGGATGTATATATGCAATGACATGGGAAAGGACGAACTTCTGTGAAGTTAGCCCCCCATTTTCAAAATTTGAAAAAAATAAGCATAGTTCTGATTGCTCTCCAAAGAGTTCTATCGATTATCCTTATGAATCAAAGGTCTAAAATTTGAGGTTGAAAAGTTGCCCTTTGAATTTACACAATCGTGAAGTTGTCCCCCCCCCCCCCGTATTTTTATTTGGCGTATTTGGCCGTATTTTTATTTTGACTGCTTTAATTGGAACTCTTTTTATTATTGATAGAGAACTCTAGAACTCTTTGAAGGGCAATCAGAACTATGCTTATTTTTTTCAAATTTTGAAAATGTGGGACTAACTTCACAGAGGTAAAGGACGAGCGGAAAATAGGAGGATGCGATTCCGCGCATCACGGAGATGACTGGCGTTCATCAGAGTGTACACGCAAAGATCTGGTGACATGGAGAGTTCACCCTTTATTTCCCGAATTTCAACATAACTAATAGAGTTTTACCTTCTCTCCAAAAAGCATCAGAAATAATCTAATTTGTTTCAAAAAATTTTGACAGATAAATATAAAGAATAAATTTTTTTGAAAATGTTAATTTTACATTTTTGTTATATGTAGGTATTGATATCATTTGATTATATTTCAATCATGATCAAATTATGTTCTTTTTTTTTCTTTTTGATAGAACATTTGAAACGCTCTTTCGAAGAATTTATTTGAACGCTACATTCTCGAAAAAGATCAATCAATAACAGCTATAAAATGTATACATTACATGTACTCGAGAGAACTGAAAAATGGCAAGAACTCTCTCGTGGTATTTCTAAAACGCATTTGCATGCTACTACATGCGATCTATCATTGCGCGCGTGGAAAGGTGAGAAGATATTAAAAGAAGATTAAAAAGGGAGAGAGAGAGAGAGAGAGAGAGACGATGAGAAAACCAGGAAACATGATATTATATATACATGTATATCGAAGTTCGCTGAAATCTCGGTCGACAAATTTCACTGTCGGTTTCCTGTCAAGAAAATAAGCTCACCAGACAAGTTCCAGTCTGCACTGTTAAAAGCACCACCGATCGATAACGTATGCAGCGCTCGTAATAATAAATTACCCAGACGCGAAGAGCGAAATAGCAATCCGACTAGATAATGTCAACGGTTTCGAACACGTTCAGATTATCAATTGATTCCTGCTTGGTCCTTGGTATAAATGTGTTGATATTAAATCACGCATTTTAACATCACGAAACAAACATTTACACATGCAGATATTTGTTTTCTATACATTAGAAAATTTAAACATTTTGTGTACAATGTTTTTCAATTTTTACTGCTATTTTAAATTTTTATATTACTATAATATTTACATAGATTTGCTGAGTGTAAATTTGTTTCCTCTTTTGGATTAAACATCAATTTATTATATAATGTGTAAATTGACTCGTTTTTTTATTATACATATAACGCGTAATTTTCTCGCATGTTTTTCGATTTTTTCACTTTTTACTAAAAAAGAAAGGCTACGATATGTATCGCTTGCCGGGCTTGTAAATACAAAATCTGAAAAGACAAATCTAAGAGTTATCGCGAGAATAATTCACTAAATATACTCTCGCACGTAAGCGTTAACGCAGGCAATAAAATGTAAGCAAGGACAAAGAATAGTACGAACCTAAGCCCATGATAACCGTGAAGGTCAGAATTTCACCCTGTAGGGAGATTAACAGGGTGTGTTCTTGTACTGGCGGTTATTATGCTGTGCCGTACCGCGAAAATTAATTACAAACTCTCATGCTCTGTTCCGCAAGGGCATGGGAAAGCGGCGAGGTGGAAGGTAGAAAAAAAATATTATAACGCACGAGAAACTCTTTGCATCTGCATGTGCGCGCGCATCAGAGACACCGTTGCATTGTCAGCATTGAGGTGTATTTACGAGACAGAGAGGGTTAAGGGCTTTATACCACAACTTTTACAGCCCCATTCTTAAGCTATAGCTTGTATCATTCTCCCGCGATGCGCTGAGACTTTGATAAATAATTTGCTGACTCCCAGTGGGTTTCACATGCATTTCGTAATTTACACATTCACAATGCAAATAAAAGTTTCAAGTTGCTAAGTTTGGTAATTCCATCACAGCTATTTGCAGACAGTTTGTATTATTAATTTAATTAAATTCTTGTAACATGATTATTACGTCAATTATGTGTAGAGAAATACAAGAGTATCTTCAAGCTAAATTTATTATTGACATATTTACAAGATGTAAATATATTATTAAATATATTATTAAAAATGTATTATTAAAACATATTATTAAGTAAGAATTTTTTTTAATTAAATGTTTTTATTTTCTGTAAAATATTTTATTACTTAATATAACAACGTTATTTCGAATAACAACCAATTCAATTTATAACACATTGTTTTATTTATAACACAAAAATCAAAAAGAGATTAGAGGACTTCTATTTTGCAATTTATATTAATCGTAAAAGTTATTTTCCCTGCTCTTGTAGAATATTCTTTTTATTTTATTCGTAGAGCTCTTGTAGAATACTCTTTTTAAGTAGTCTAAGAATTTTAAGTGGAATTAAGACAACTAAAGTTTCGATTCAGTTGTTCATTTATAATTTCTTACTCTTTATCATGTTTTATCGCTCCAATAATAATTTATTTCTTTATATGTATACTTTGTATTATTACATACAAAAAATCGTTGACGATTTTTCTCTTTGAGATCCGTAGCTTTTATTGAGGTACATGTGAAGTAATATCTTGGAAAATTATAGTATACTTCTCTTTCTCTCTAGCTTTTTCTCTCTCATATATCCTTTCACATTGTAGTGGCAAAGTAGCTGCAGAAAAGATGGTAAATGCGAACACGGGACGGAGAGCTCTGATAAAAGATGTTCTTTGTTAAATAGTTTGGCTATTAGGTTGTATTCTGTTCTGAAACAAATCATGTACGTTTAAGAGATAGATCACGATTACTTAGTACATTTACCTGCGGATTTAACGTCTCATTTAACTCTCAAATGTACCTCACAGGATTTCGAAAGTAACACCGTTTTGAAAAGTAGAGTGATCCGTATGTATCTTCTGTACATCGATAATCACGACAAAATGTATTTGAAGACATATCATATCATATTTGCACACAATGAATTTCTTATAAAAAAACAAAGCCAAACCAATAAAAACTGAATAATTGTCTGACGATGTTTAGAATTTGTAAATGTTTATATAACAAAAAAAAATGAAATTGAATCGATAAGAAATATTTTGTATTCAGTGTTTATTTCTAGATAAATTGGCTACAAAAGCTAATCATCTATTTTGTTTGACGATCTCTCTTTGTCTTTCACGGAAAAAGCGTTTTTATCTGAGTTTGTTTCACTAGATGTTTCATAAGATTTTCAGTGCTCTGGCGAAGAGTTTTCGACAAATCCGCGCACAATGGAAATACTCCGTATTTCTAACAAACCTTGCGGTATTCTCTGTAACTAGATGTTACTAAGCGAGATAACATTGAACACGTCTTACGAATGACACCCGCGTCGGACGATGACGACTGTGGAAGATGTAACATTCCGGAATGTGGGCTGCGCTCCTATTCCCAACGCGTCTCACCTCGACGCGCTGTAGACGTAATAGAGAGTGGCCAGGTCTGGATGAAGCTACAGAACGTATTCATTCGTCGTCACTCAGAAGTGAACCAATAGCGACAATCACGTTCCTGCAAATCAACCGATGCGCGAGTAATATCACGTTGAATAATATCGGCTTGGTAAAAACAATGCAATACGATTTCGAATGTCCAGCGCACACGGTGAGCTGTGACATAACAGACACGATGAATGTGATTAATTTTGAAAGGTAATCTTCACTCCCCGAGCCAATAACACTGGAGAATCACATAGGATTTGTGTGCGCTGTTTGATATTAAAATATATTCCATAATAATGTTTCTATAAAATATATAAAATCAATAAATGTTATGAATTTACTCTCTCTTGTCAAAAATGATGTATCAGACAGGTCGGAGAATATCATTCCTCAAAGTAATTTTATAATTTTTTTCAACTTGAGCGCAATATTTTTTATTTAAATTTTTATTTATAACAATGCTGCAATGTCATAAAAGTATAGCGAAAAATTGTGTAATATTACACGATGGTTATAACAACAATAAGTGTTTCTTCTTTGAAACTTAGCAGAGTATTGAAGTTCGTTATTGTGCGGATAAAATCCTTTCGCCAACCCACAAATCTTATAATTCATTATTTTGCCAATTGCAAATCTCATAATGCTATTCTAAGGGGAAATTAATTAAAGGCAGCATAATTCTGATAAGATATTGTTGTATATCAAGAACTTTGATCAGTGTACTCGAGAAGCTTTCAGCCAAACTTTTCTCGACATTATGAACTATGATGCTTTTCTTCTTGATGCGCATCGCTACACTGAATACTCACAAGTCGGCTTTATGATAAGAAACATCTATACAGGTAATAATAATTCAAACCGAAGTCCATTCGCAATCTATTCAAAATTTATGCTTCGTCGTACGAAAGATATTTTAGATTTGCCTGTTCGCTGATGTTTGCTTATCTGCCTTCTTTGACTTTTTGTTCTTCATCTCGTAATTAGTTGTTGACATCCATTATTCGCTCGTAAACCAGTATTTATCTTAATAATTGACGGTATAGTTAAAGGCAAAGGTTTGTGATTGTAAAAAATACATAATAAATATAAAAAATACATAATAATATCTTAGGGCCTTATTCTGTATTACTTAACGATGTTGTTATCGAATGATTATCGTTAATAAACGATTTTTTTCTATTCTATAAGTAATAACTGTCGTTTATTAAAAATGGCAGCGAAATTGTCATAAACTGAACAACAGTCGGAAAGGTGTCGTTAAGAGAAATGATGTCGTTACAAGACGTACTTAACCTATTACATGTCAAGTCATATATAATATATTCGTATTATTTAAAAAATACATACGTTTTGTAGTGATTATAAGTATGAACGAATTAATTCAAGCAGCAGTGCACGAGTTGGAAAACAGGTGAGCTTAAAAATAAATAAATAAATAAATTTATATATAGGGTGTCCCAGACTTCGCGCACCATAGGTAAATGGGAGATTCCTGAGATCATTTCGATAAAAATATAAAAATATCGAGGGTATATGTGTGTGTGTGTGTGTGTGTGTGTGTTGTATTTATTTATTTATTTAAGCGAATAATGAAGTTGCATGAATTTATTTATTTGACGTAAACTTTCTAATGTTTGAATATAGATAGGTGCTTTACATTGCATATTTTAAAATACAATAGTATAATATAATAATATTATATAATAATGAATTTTACACGTATAATGATTTTGTTTTACTATTTAATTGTAAAGAATGTACTATTTAATTGTAAAGAATTTTTAAAAGAATTGAAAGAAAAATGTAGAAACGGGGAAATGAATATAAAATATAAATGCTACAATGCAGATTACGTAATATATTACAATCGGACATTGACGTTGAAGCCAGTCTGCTGTGGTTCACGCTACTAAACCCTTCCGCAGGCAAAATTATTCATTAGCCATTTGCATCCTGTGTCGAGAGATAGACTCAATGGCTTATGATAATCCTATATATACTTTCTCAAAGTCCTAAAACAATCCGTAGTTATATATCGTGTAAATATTATCTTTCATTCATCATAAAGGGTTATAATTGACAAATAGTTGTCATTAAACAAAATAAATATCAATAATATCAAAATGAAAATGAAATGTTTAATATCGACCAAATCTCCGGTATTATTATATTTCATAAAAGTTTGATGCGTGATCGTACAGGTCTCACAGGCGACCATAACAGGACACGTCCTAGAATATGTTTTTCCAACCGGAAGTAATATTACATCAAAATGTGGGTTACAGTCTCGTAAGTACAAACCATGATGCTCCGTAGTCGTAGTATTAGAACGTCTGTCCAAGTCCAAGGGCGACTGATGTAGGATACGGGAATGACGGTACGGAGGCTATGGGACCCATCGATAAAGGGATGGTTTGTGAAATGTAGATGTGAGGGTAAGTAGATGGGTATGGATGGAGAGGAGGAAAGGGAATGACGATGGAGGAAACGAGTATGGGATAGTGTACGCTTATATCTCTTTCTCTCTCTCACACACACACACACACACACACACACACACAGAGGGAACAACGATGTGTCTGTCGCCGGTTGGAGCCACGCTGTCGCTTCTGTGGCATCGATCCACCATTTGCAATGACTTTTTGTCGCGGCTCGCGCACCGAACGAGATCTTTAACTTGAAAGTTACGCTACAATTGGCTTTTGATTCGAGAATGGTGACAAATTATCTTAGATCATTCTTTGTATTTACGCGATGCTCGGGAGGGGGAGGGGTCGGAGCCGAATTATAGAATACGTCTAATGATGAGTTCAACGAGGAGGGATGTCGGATAAGTTTTTAATTTGAATTGCCGCGGTATATACTATATGTAGTATACATATAGTATACCTGTGAATATGAAAATAATTTATTTCATTTATATGATACTATCGCGTAACAATGTCGCACCAATGGTATTGACATTATCAGAATAAATAATACGAAATAAGGAATTATGCAAACAAAATTTAAGGCGAGATTGATATATATGTTTAATTACGAGTTACAACAATTGCCGTGGGATAAAATTGCATTGTTACTTATGATGAAATATTATTATCTACAACATTGTGTAAAGATAAAAGATAATTACAGTACATTTTAAAATGATATTTGCATGTAATACACATCTACATGATAATAAATTTAAGCCAGTGTATTTCTTTTACATTCAAAAAAATCTATAACATGATATAAATACCATATTCGTTTGCGAATGCGGAAAATCTATAAGATCAGTAAGATAAGAATGAAATGAATTGACACCTGATTCGTTTATCTGTTTACGAAAATCGGATTATGCAGGTACATCACCACATTGCTTCCAAAACTCGATTCACTATGGTGCCATGATTGGTTCGTGCTTTGACTTCCGAGTTCACGGGATGCACGAGAGAGACACTAACTCGTACAGCGTAATGTATCACGATCCCATTTCTAGTTTATACCCGGAATTAAATGAGCTTTGATGCCTAAAATGCATTTTCAGTTGACATTTATATACTATGTTACAATTTCCTTTCGATATATTACTTGTTCTACAACTAAGTCTTGAAAAATCAGTATACCATATTTAATTGCTCTTGATTTGTTCTGTTAAAAAATAGGATTTTTAAAAATAAACAGAATAAGTAAATTATTTTCAAATACTTTTGTATATATTTATAACATTTATTCGTCGTGACCTTCCATTTTATACATATATTGCTTTCATTTTTTATTTCACGTCTTTTGTCTCTTCATGTCGTTCACTGCAGTACTGTGAGTAATATTATAAAATTTCTCGTTGAATCTTGAGTGGTACTCCATTTTCGTGCGGGATAATTTGTCACGGAGAACTTTGCGGGGAAGTTGGAAATTAGTCCAAGGCGACGTAACCTACCGTACTTTTCGAAGTTTCCTAGAGATTTTTGTAAGTTTGCTTCATTTTATAACTAAAATATCTTTAGTAAAAAATGCAATGTCAGAGAAGGTATTTGATATACTTATAATAACATCATGAGTCACACATCATTTATTAATTAAGATATCATTCATTAAGACCAAATTCCTCTAGTGAAACAATTACAACAATATTTAAATATTATATTTAAAGAGATATTTAAACACGTTGTGTTTAGAATTTTTTGATATGTTTCTAAACATTTCGTTTCATACAGTTCTGAGAAATCCAGAATTTCAAAATTAGATAAACTTGTGATGAACATAAAGAAAACAATATTTTTGTCATATATTATAGAAGATACAATGATTTTAATCTAATAATAATAATGTCTATAATGAGTAACTATAACTTAAACGAACATAAAATTTAGGCATATTCGTTTAACATAAAAAAATATAAGAATCAAATGACTTCAAGTACATTAATTAAAGAAACGAATGTGCAGCTGCATGTACGACGTTTGATGTTTCGTATATTTATATTTCATCGTCTGTGCCTTATTCGTTTTGGCCGAAACGCGAAATTTTCAAGTACTGTCAATCAAGTGCTTCGCAGCACTGGGCACGACCCTTACGAGAGGATGTAGTCGAAGGAGTGACATCGCGACATCGACCGCGTTAATTAGTGAGCTTCAATGTCCGTGTCCTGAATGGTACCTCGCTCGGTAGAGGAATCTAATCGAGAAACGCCGGTAAATGCTTTCAAGAAAAAACGGATGTCCTTTATTATGAACCGGTTTGCTAACGAGTCCGAGGACAGCACATCCGAGGTTTGCGCCATAAATACATCGGCGGGAGGAATATTCATCTTTCTCTTTATCCAATTTTACTTTGTCGATATCGAACGTTATGTGCGTCATTCGAGTAGTTCGCGCGTCAATCGGGGTCTTATTAATTTTTCTAGGTATAATATAAATACATATAAATAATAAATTTGATTTTATTTATATTTTAATTTAAAATTTTAATATTATATTTAAATTATATTATATTTGTATTTATTCAAAATTTTCGTGAAGATTTAATAAAATATGAAAAAAATAATGAAATCTTTTTATTGGTGCATTTAAACATTAGTAGTCTTGGGTATGTTACGAATTAATATGTTTATAATGATATGAAATAAAAGTGTTATGCAAATAAATTAACTGTTTTGATGAATTTGCAGACTATTTGACAGGTCGTTTTAATCGCTACAAAATGAAAATCAGATGCACATTGTAAGTTAGCAGGTTGATCAACGCTATATAAGATACAGTAATTTGAAATTCAAAATTACACTAGTCTACGAGGAAATATTACATAATTAACTTAAGGTATCTACGCGTTTGATCGCGTGTTACGCATAGCACTCCCCACTTTATTAACCACGAAGCGTATTAAATTTAGACTACATACTAGATGCTTCAAGGAAAATGCGCTCGAGCGAAACTTTGCGAGAAGCAAATTTGTCTTCTTTCTGAGCTAATATTTGGCAGGTTTGAATGTAACTAACTTTTGTAAAAACGCAAGACCATTTATGCTACCTTTTATTTTAAGCGAAACGTTTTGTAAACGTCAGAAATGACCCTAGAACCGTTACTATCCGTGGCCTTTTACGTTTCCACGTTCGCGCTATTTTTCTGGTAGAAGATAAAAGCGTGTAAAGTGGAGAGACAAAGGTAGTTGCCGTTCCTACAGAGAAATTGCTTTGAATGCTTTAAAAATCTCGGTTTGTTTTATCCGCGATGTTTTTACATAGTTATTCAGTAACCGATACAGAACGTTAATAATAATAATAAAATAAAATTTAATGTAATTATTATCTTAAAGAATATTTGCGAATTTAAATGTTGCAAAAATGCATTAAATTTAACAATTCGGTGTTTTACGTATACTTGAAAAAAATAATTATTCTCTTGCATTATTCCTTATCATAATTTCTATGTCTAAGCTTTTCCAATTGCACACACATTACCTGAGAAAAATGTCAGATTCCCTGATAACTACGTTGATCTTTTAAAGGTCTTCACGTGGAGGAGGGGTTTCGAAAGCCTCGTAATCTTCGAATGAGTTTACCAGCGGAAATTCACTTATCCGGGCAACCTGTTCATCTATGAGAAATCTGGCGCGTGCTGTCAGCAAGATACGACGAACAATAGAGCCCCTCATGTTATCCGCGCGCGGTTATACGTCGCGGCCGGCGTGAAGCTTCACCTATGCCGCGCGACGGGTGCACGTGCGCGTCTTGTTGCACACACCCGGGACACACGTTTGCGCATATAATGCTGCCGTTTATGCCGCGCACGTGTGTGGAACAGCTGCATTTTAAAATCACGGATTTCGCCGCGCGATTTGTCAGGAAACACGCGCGACAAGTCACCTTACCTACGCGCGTCGCCGACACGAATCCAAAATTTCTCCATCACACTCTCCTGTACGTCCCGCCTCCATTGACAGCATCAATTTTATCTTGCGAGACCAATCGATTCTTTGCCAGAAAATTTTACAAAAAAAAATGTATGTCTCCGAAACGAGCGGAGAGATTCGAATTGTAGATATTTGATTTATTAACTATTTTGACGTTTTTGCTAATTATTTTCATGCTTTGAATATATTAATTTTTATATTTAAAATCACATACAGTGGAGTCTCGATAATCCGAGTTGGATGGAATCGCCTCGGATTATCAAAAAACTCGAATTATCGGGATGACGTTAGGAAATGAATGAAATTTTGAAGTAAAATCACGCTAAAATATATACATTAAAATTTAAT
Source organism: Crematogaster levior (assembly GCA_901521435.1). NCBI lineage: Eukaryota > Metazoa > Arthropoda > Insecta > Hymenoptera > Formicidae > Crematogaster > Crematogaster levior. Next base: position 27,964 of record CABEGB010000750.1, read on the forward strand.
GTATTGTAAATATGTAATGTATATGTAAATTAATTAAATGTTTGACAATATTTTTAGACAAAATCTTTAGATATATAAAAAAAGAAGCTCGGATTATTGGAAACTCGGATTATCGAGACTCCACTGTACTTAAAACTTTCTCTCTCTCTCTTCATTAATCTATTTTCTAAAATTCTCAGATATGTATCTATTTTTAGAGACAGATATATTTAATGATAGAGTGTATGTTACTAATTTATGTAATTAAATTAAAAATTATCCTTATTATGACAACATATTATGATATCATAAACAATATATACAATGTATTTGTTACAAGTAAAATAATCGTTATAAATGATCGTTATAATTGCTAATATTTTCTGCTATTACATGCTGCAAAAAAAAATTACTGTAATCTTTTAGAGGCAATCGAGTTATAATTTCCATTAAAATTAATAATAGTAGATAATTTTTTTTTAAATTACATTTGCGATTAAGATTGTAGATAATTGTGCGAAAAATATTAAGTTACTTGTAAATGTTATCATAAATATTATCTTGACAAACAAGGATTTATAAATTATGTATTACTAGTTTTGCATCTCGTTGTACATACAATTCGTAAGAATTCTCGCCCGGGCCACTTCACGATTATTGCTCGAAGCTTGTCAGACTTGGCTACATTCTCGAGTGCTTGAACGTCCTCTTTAAACCGTAAACTTTTATTTGCGCACAATGTATGTCAGTGTAAACTCCAAGCGACCCGTGTTTTCTTACAGATCCATTTGGCCGAATACACGCCTAAATAAGAAAGCTGTGCCAAACGCTTGCGCACCTGGTTAAGAGGATAGAATAAAGCGGGACGAATAGGTATTCGAATACAGGAGCTTGGAGGATCGTACTATCAAATAGAGAGCTCATTGGTTATATACGCTTATATAAGGTAAGTCCTTCCTATGTGTTTAATGTTCGTATTCAGTAGCAATGCTTTGCTGTCCGAAGATCGAAATTTACTCCAAGTGGAGAAAGCGCATCATGGTATACCAAAATAATATGTATAATCTCCTTTAACATATATAATTAATTTAATTAGTATCTTCAAATATTGCAATATGTGCAATATGTGCAATTCTTGTGAATTTTAAGCTCATGATATTTATATCGAATGCTACTAATGTAAATTAACTATTTCCTGTCTTATACATAAATTCCAAATGAAGAGAGGAATTGTATAGACATGTATGTATGTGTAAGTAAATCACATATATTACTTCTAAATAATTGTTATAATCAATTACGTATCACGTACACGGAGTACATTATCATTTTTCAGTAGTAAGAGCGTCAAATCGATTCCCCGCGCACTTGATGTCTTCTTTTTCTTTTATTCTGCAATCAATGTATCTCGCAATCTACGACTTATCGTTATCCGTAAATAAATGGAAGACTCTTTGTCGAACGATTCTGACATTCTTTGAGCGTTCATCGTCGGGATTTAACACGGTTGTCTCGTTTTTTTCATTCTGCTCGCGCACAATAAACGAGTGGATGCGCCTTCATTCTTGATGCTTTCCCGACTTTTTGTTTCCGTAAGGGTGCACTCGTCACCGTAATGCACGAGACGTTACCTCAAGGCCTTTCATCGAAATAAATATACCGGAAGCAGCGAGATGATTTTATGCGGAATTGGTAGGGGCCTCTACTCAGCTTATACCCGGTGTTTATCTCGCCCCTGTAGTGAAATGGCTTGGTCTGAATGCCCTAGGGATGTCAAAGACCTTAAAACGTTTCGGTTTTATGTTTCCTCCCATACGCACTTTTAAAAGTCAGATAGATACATGCAATTCCTCTCTTCATTTGAAATTTACGTTTGCTTACGGTAATAACAGTATTTTTTTACTTTAACTTATTTACAAGTCTTTACTTGCCGAAATTTTCTTTTTTTTAAATAGAAATTCTAATTATATATAAATTGATGTATCAATTAAATCTGTTAACTACATTTCTAGTCATAACATTCGAGGAAAACATATTTTCAATAACGTTCGTGCGTCATTTTGTAAAAAATTATGATAAAATGATGAATCTTGTTATTATGCATTTATAGATTTATAGAGAAATATCTTTCAATCTTTGTGAAAATCTTTATAAGCTACATTCTTTTTAATTCATTTATCTCTTATTATTTTATAACGGGTGTTAACACATATTCACATATGCTTCTATTGCTAGTTACTTGACGAGTCTTTGTATAAAGGTAATAAGTATGAAAAAATATAAAAAATGAGTTTCCGCAAAATCTATTAAGAATGCATACAAGGTTTATCTCTTATCAGAATTTTTAATGAAATAATGCACGATTGTTACTAAAAACATTTTCCTTGAGTATTATAACTAAAAATTTAATTATGTGAATATTAAAATAATTTTATACATACGCACACGCGTTATAATGACAATATACAGAATAATGGCACGGGATATGCAGGAACATATTTTTTTTATACAATATTTAATTTTTGAAAAGTAACTATTCGATCAATGCATATAGCGCTTATTTTAAAATTAAAAGAATTAAATTTTTTTTATAACAAAGTTATAAACGAAGTATAAAAGCTCGTTAAATATTCAAAATAGACAAGTCAAAATAGGCCAAAAAACGTTAATACAAATAAAACAAAATATAAACAAATTCAGTGAAACAAATATGTTTAAACGGTTCGGCTTACAAAGCCTTCATCAGAAAGTATACGACTAAACTGAAAGAGAAAAATAAGTATATAATGCAGATATAAAACGTAGATGTCTTCGTTTTGAACAACACGAAATTTAATATTATACAATTATTCGTGATGGATGTAGAACCAAATTCGTCGTTGCTCCTCGAGAAAGCTCAAAGAGACCGACACACGTCCTCACCTTAACAACGCTCCACGCATAATGAACTCGATTGAACGGTTACGAACACACAATGACACAATATCTCGATACACAATATACAAAGGACTGACAATGAAGTAAGAGAAGTAAACAATATGAGTAAAAACAAGAATAACGAGTTTAATAACGAGTTTAATATGGATTTACAAGTTTTGTCAAAATTTCTATGTAAGTTCCATTTTGACGAAACTTGTGAACTCACATTAAACTCGTTATTATTATCTCTTCTTGTTTATACTCATATTGTTTACTTCTCTTACGTCGTTGTTGATGCTTCGAGAATATTGTGTGTTTGTAATCGTTCAACCGAGTCATTACGCATTGAACGTTGTAGGGTGAGAATGTATGTTGCTCTTTTTGAGTTTTCTCGAGGAGTAACGAGGAATTTAGTTTTACATCCATCACGGACAGTTGTATTATATCTGAACCACATTGTAGACATTTACGCTTTGTATTATATCTATATCTACATCATGTATTTTTCTTTTAGTTTAGTTGTGTGTTTATTGATGAAGGTTTTGTAAGTCGAAACATTTAAACATATTTGTTTCACTGAATTTGCATTTTGTTTTATTTGTATTAAAGTATTTGCTCGTTTTCTAACCTTTCGACTTGTCTATTACAACATTTGTATAACTTTATAAAAACAGATGGAAAAAGGTATTTTTTAACAAAAAGATAGGAAATAATTTTATTGTTGTATTTAATTCTATAATCAAAACAAAAGTTGTTTTTATATTTGCAGTACTATTTTTTTTCTTATGTTAGAATATACTGACAACGTATTTTACAAAGAAATCATTTGCTTTGTACTGATCAAATACTGATAGATTGAGTATACACACTCGATTCAACATTTCGATTAACGTTCATCAAACATGCAGCATGTAGTATGCAACGCGATAACAATCCCTTGTGTTACTCATTTTTGTTGGCAACTTTTCAGATAATTGTTGTCGTTAGTTGTAGTACGGCAGCGAATTTTCAGCGTCGATAAATCCCGTCCCCGCGACACGAATCCATTCGCTATCAAGTTGAGAATAAAATACTCTCTAAAAATTTGTACGATTTGAAGTATCATATGTATTTATTTTCAATCTTACTTATTTTCAATCACGATAAAATTTTTGTGGTGAAATTATTGACTATCAAGCATAAAGCAGTATTCTGTGAACATCGAGAAATTTATGTATTTATAGAGAGTAACAGGTTTTTTTACTCTTTTTTTACTCTCACGAATTCATAGGATGGAAGAATGATAAAAAAATCTTGCTTTCAATTGATGTTTAAAAACAACTATATATGACTACATAAATTTTAAATGTTTAGCTAAAAAAATATATTTACATTAATTTTATTACTAATTAAAATAATAATTATTTTACCGATAAAGATATATTTAATATTTATATATTTAATATTATTTAAAAATTATTTCACTTTGTGAATATTTTATGTAATCGTGTGAAAAACTAAAATACATAACAATTTAAATTTATTAAATAAACTTAAATGCAAAATACATATAAAATTGGTAAATTAATTGTTGTAATTTTACAGTTAGTATAACTCGTTTATTTTTACCACAATTTTTCACTAAAATGACAAGTAAAAACAGATTTAAAATGTCTGTTACATTTTCACCAAATTCAAATATTTTCCACATATTGACTACCTCGTTCTCTGATCAACCTGTTTTTATCTATCTGCTGGTGGATAAAATTTCGTGTACAGTTTTATGTTTCAAAACAGGAAAATGAGGTTAAAGGACCTACAGAATATAAACAGTACATATATGAAATAAAATAACATTATTTGGGATATTTTCCACTATAGACACTTTATAAAGCTGACAAGAAGCAAACTTGTCGAGAAGCCTTTTCAATATTGTATAACATTTGTTTTCGTCTCTTTCATACAAATTCTCTCTGCCACACATATATATAATAAAATTATTAAAATAATCCTTAATATATTTCATCAAGAATTTTTAATAGCAAATAGTACAAATTATACATATATGCTGTAAGTAAATTGAGAATGTGTATAGATCTATTATTCGCGAGAAAAAAATGTAATTTTGTTTCATTTTAATTTGCTTGTGAGAGAGATATAAGTAATTTACAAGCTAAAACGAAAATTTTATTTTTCCCTTTTTTTTAATTTTTGACTCTATACATACCATTTCTCATTTGTATCATGTTTCTTTTAAAAAAACCTTAGGTCTCTATTTAATAAGAATTAATTACGAGGGAAGATTTTTGTGATATACATAGTCGCTAGAAACAGTCCTCGAGAGATAAGTTAACCCTCCTCTTGTTGGTTTGGAATGTACACGCGTGCACATAAAATGGACTTAAGGTCCAACCGCAATGACCACAGGGTGATTTCGCGAATTCGCAATGTGAGCTTTCTGACGTCATAATATTCCCAATTTTCATACCGTTTTGCGTATTAGTAACGTATAGCACTCACAATGTCGTTCTCGAACATTGTTATATGAGACGAGTTGGAATATTGCTACGCTTTTGAGGTTTCATTATTATAAAAGCGAGCGAGGCAAAAGACCATTATTAATTTCAATATATGGGAGTGCGTGTAAAACGAAATGAAACAGATATTGATGACGAGCCTTTAAGGTTCATCACACATTTTTAATCCTTTGTGTTTGGTAACTTTAAATAAAATTCATAATAGGGCTAAATTTATTAAAAATATATAAAAACAAAACTTATTTCAGTTCTGTTTGTAACGTCGCGGTAAAAAATATTATATGATCGGTTAAACATTTAATGTATCAAGACATACTTTTAACTCTCTCTTTGAAAAATATAAAAATTCTAGATATATTTTATTCAATTTTTTATCACATCGCTCTCTGACATCGATGTCGCACACTGCTTGAAACATAATAAAATATAGGTTTAGTAAAATATAACATTATTGTCAAATTTTATAAGATCAAGATATGACAATTGTATTATTTTTCTATTTTTGTTTCAAAATATAGAATTCACTTGATATGATTATATTATAAAAGTTTTAAACACTTTTAATAGTTGGTTAGACAGCAAAACCATGAGAGAAACACAGTTCACAAGTCATGACATGTAAATCAAATTACGCGTAGAATGACGGATGGTCCTAGAGTCCTTGCTGCGATTCTCGCAGAGCAGGATACGAAACATTATTACGGCCAGGAAACATTGTTCGTAGCTGGAAAAAAAGTCTATGATTATTATCACTCGACTCTACTAACAATTTTCATTTCCCTTTTTGAAAGAAAGAAAAACCCCAAATTAGGATAGTCAAAGAATAAAAAAGGATAGTTAAACACATAAAAAAAAAACAAATTCGATGTCTGTTTGATCATTGCAACTTTCTCTCTTCGTCTTTCATCTCCTCCGTAAACCTTTTCTTCTTTTCTCCCTCTTCCTCCTGCTACCTTTACGTCTCTTTTGCGTCGTCGCGGCCTTACCATCCCTCCGGGCGGCACTTTATTCCACTCTCACCCCGAACGTGAAGTGGGTGGTCGCGGGGTCGATGGGTGCATAGAAGCGAACGCGGTGGGATGCGGCAGAACTGTGGGAGTTGAGTGTGGCGTTCTCCACGGGGGTGGCGTGGGTGGTCGAGGAAGGGAGAATAGGGACGGGAGGGGTGGATGATCATCTCCCCTCTGCATCCCCCACCTTGTACCACGCCGCACGGGCGCCAACGTCAAGCGCTTTCGAGACTTAAGGCCGACACTCGCGTCGCGCACTTCGGCCCGACGACATCGGGCGGTAACGCAGGGACACACGTGTGGTTGAGGTGTTCCGCGATCAGGCACCTCCAGAACGAAGGAATCACAATTTCCGTAGACTACACGAGTTCTCGGAGCAATTGCGATCGAAACATTTTTCGGCGAGATCGCGTCGTATCCAATCTGGATTTCCGTTACTTTCATCGTTGCACCGCGCATCGCTGATCGTTCACGACACGTGCCACGCTCGATAATTTGTTATGTGCATATCGCGGGAAGGAGGGTGAAGTGTTCAAGTAAATATTCGTAAGTGAGAAAGGAAAAAGAATCGTAATTTGCCTCGCAGTAGACGCCTGATAGGGTTCCTCGATGCGCCCTTCGTTAGGGGGTGAAAGTTGCACGTGGTGGAAACTCGACGATCTCTGACAACAGTCCTGCAGTGAGCACAAGGAGTTGCATACGTCGATTAATAAGTGAGAAAAGAGGGATCCATTATTGACGAGCGTTCTCACCAAGATTGTTAGGACCATGAAGAAATCCTGTTTCATCTTCGTGAGTACTGAATTTTTTATCTGCATCACTCGATGCATCCACATAGACTACGATTATCTTTCAGTTACAAAGACGGAAAGAGGCTACTTGAGCTTCTTTTTCTTTTCTTTTTTTAATTTTTTTTTCTTTCTCTGATCGCCGTCACTTGAGAGATGACGGGGAAATGGGTCGGACCTCCTGGGACTCAGACGTATTTTTTTATGTCCGTCCTTTTGCTTGTTTCGCGAGGAAGATCAAAGGCCACGAGCATCACTTTAATCTGCCGATGGCCGCTGTATCTTTCTCATTTCCCTTTGAGTGGCCGAACTTTTGAATGCGGTCTGAGAACTAGAGAGACTTCGTGTCCTTTCGCTGTGCGCACCACCCTCGTCCTCTACAGCCCAAGAACGGTGAAATTAACGACGTGGCCACGTGACTCTCCCTCTCCGTCTGGAGGTTGAAGGGGAACGAGGTCAGTCGGTGCACGCGAGTCGACCAATGTCGGTTTCCAGGCTTTTCGGAGTGCCTTAAGATATAGAGTTATATTGGCTAGGGTCATTTACGAGATTCATGGATTTTACTTCGTCTGCATGTCTCTAAGATGTTATCATACCTCTGGATTTGTTTTTTGACGAGATTAAATTTGCAGGATAAAATTTTTAAATTTATAATGACATATAGTTGACATTGGGATCATTGTTCCAAATTTCCTGTCTTAATAATTTTAGAGGAGTGGTCTGTATTCACATTAGATTTAATGAAAAAAATAGATAACGATAAAGATAAACTACCAAAAAAAATTATATAAATTATATTATATAAATAAGTCTTTATTTATTATATGTATATGTGAATAAAAATTGGAGTATTATTTATAGGAGACATTGTAATGTCTTTTTAAATTATCGTCTTTAATTTTTTTTTGGTATTTATAAATACATGAGAAAATGGATGAAAAGTACGACAATGACAGCGAGAAAAGCAAAGATTCTGTGTCATTGATCACCACCGATTTATTACAAATCTTTAAACAGTCGCGAAGGATCGCAAGCTCTCACGTTCGACAGTTGACTTCCAGTTTTCCGACTGTATGGAATCGGTTACTTAGCTGGAGCATTATGCTCTTGAAGAAATTCTTGAAATCTTTAAAATGTCTTTCCGAGAAATACGTATCTTCCCTCGTAAATTTGCTCGGGTGATCCGTCTGCCATTCGCTTCGCATATTTCAGCATGACTATACGGATGTCGGGTGTTACTCGCTGCACTATGCATTGCGTCATAAGAAGAAATTAAATTCAAGATTTAAAAAATAGTTAACCGACTCGCGCTCCCTTTTTACATGATCAGTTGTTATCGCTAGCTGTCTGTCGTGTCTATCGGTTATAACCTCTTTTTTTTGTTTGTTTTTTTTTTTAACCTATGTTTTGTATCTATGTTTCTTTATGTGTGTGAACGTTTAAAATGTACTCCGCAATGTGATCGTTTCACAATAATATTATTTAATATTAATTACATATGCTCAAATATATCAAAATAATATCTGCACGTTACATGTGTAAAATAGGAATTATTTTAACACGATAAATATTTGACACAAATATATAATATCATAGATTAAAATATAGTATTATTGATTAAAATATTAATAAATATAAGTCGAAAGAACATATATAATGATTGTATCTAACGCGATAGCACTTTTGGCAGAAATCTATCGAAAGTTATCAGGACATCGCTATCTACTGTTTGAAAAGATGACTTTTCCACGATGTCCCACAAATTTTGGGGCATTCTTGTTTGATATAACAGAAACTTTGTCGAAACTTACGAGCGAGCTGCGTTGCGTACAATACAAACGAGGATCTTCCGCGCTTCTTCAACAGTGTCTCGAAAGAAACTCAGAAGAGAACGCGGAACTAAAGTAAGGAAAGCAACGGTCGTATACTCGGTCGTATTTTTGGCATTCGCGAGTTTCAGAGCAGAGGATTTATCGGAGTATGTGATGCACCTATTGTTGGATTTATTCATGGATCTCGTTAAATATTTTGTGTGAACGCAACTTCTGCTCCGATTTTTTAATTATCGATAAATATGTTTTATTCTCATGCAAATTGTATTTTATTATTAATTATCTCAGCATGTGTATATATTTTTCTTTTTTTGTGTGTGTGTGTGTGTGTTTTGTAAACAAACATCATAACGGATTTTTAACTGTGCATATTTGACATTACATCCTGCAAGAAAAACTTTTGTTTTTCAACGATATCCGGAATATTGCTACGAAAAATATAACGACGACTCTCATCAACGGGAGATTTGGACAAATCGTATAAAGAGAATATCATATCTTTTGACTATTTTCATTTCGTTTTCATTTTCAATGAAAAGAGCAACTACTTTCCCGCTTTTAAAAGAGTTCACGAACATTCTGTAATTCTTGAATATTTTTCTTGAGTTTTCCGTATCTTTACGAGGGTCTTTCTGCCTTGTACAAAATTCTCCACATTATTTCGAGACGCGAGTAAACCACTGAGGGAATGAAACGGAGCTTGTAATCTACGAAGCACAATGCTCGAGATCTCTTGTCCTGATCTGCTCCCTCTGTCGCCAAGATCGCCTTTTCTCACCTACCGAGAGAAATAAAAAAAAAAGAGGAACGATCGGGCGATCTTTCGACATATCTAGTTTGCTTTATTTCCTGTCGATTATATGTGGCCACCCCCAGAGTTCTCTTGTCATTCTGGGCCTATTGTCGGGTCCCCGCTTGGGACTTGTCGTAGTCCATCTTTCTATGTTTCTACTCGCCTTTCTGGCTGTATACCTGTAAAGGATCTAGAAAAGACCCATAGCCAGCAAACAATGCTGGCGGGATCAGTACAAGCTAACTATCCACAAATCTTCGTGAAAGATAGTGTTAGAAGAAAATAGGAAATATGTGGGCGCCAACACATCCCCCCCATAGAAATAATAAGAAAAGATAATTATGTTTACTATTGTCATGAATGAACAAATAAAATAAAAAGGAGGTGGAAAGTGTTTCTGGCATCCACTATATATCAAACATTTATTGTTAAACTAAATTGCGTATTGAATTAAACCGAGTGTCATGAGATAAGTTTTGATTTTTTTTGAAAGCGCGCTATATAATGATTTTAAAATCTTTTAATATTTTTTAATTTTATTGGGGCTTTTATTTTTGAGAAATTTCTTATAAGAGTATTTTATATAGAGCTATTTTACACAACGCTTTCTCGCAATTAGCATATTGCTGGTACAGGCTTAGGACTTTAATATTTCTGCAAGTGGAAACCCTTGCTGTTAGTTCTAGAATTCGCGATTCCGAGACAAGCAGTGTACTACATAAAGGAAAGAGACGATGAATATAACAAACTAGGTAATACACGCTTGCACGATACATTTCCGGCACATTTAAAATAAAGCGCATTTACGTCTCTGTGTAATATAGTTATTATATTAGTTCGCGTTCTTTAGTAAAACAAATACGATAAAACAGATTTTTATAAGATAGCTGATACTCACGATAATAATAAAATTAATATTTTCTTTTGTAATTTTTATTTAATATAATATATATTTTATATATAAAGAAAGAATTACATCAAAAGTAAAGGAATTCTAACAAATTTATATATTATTTAATTATTTTAAATATTAATTTGTGTAATACATCGTAAAACTTTTTTAAAGTATTCGATAAATATTCTTGAAAATAATGGAATAAAATTTAAAGTAAAATATATAACTTAATTTAACAAAAATTGCTAATTAAGGTTAAAAAGCGTGGCTTATATTTCTAAAAAGAAAAAAGTTTTCTTTATACACTCATTTAAAAATGAATTTGTATAAAGTCCCGACATCAATAACAAGTAGCATAAGTTTTATACATTTGGAAGATTACAATTTTTGACGGAAAAGCGCGCGACTAAACAAAAAATACTGACGTTTTACCGCATGAAAAAGCAGGAAAAGAATCTGTCGTGTATATAAAAAGAAAATGTACCAAGTCATCATAAAACAGAAAAAATAACTAGAAATGTTTTCACATTTTATTGATTTATCTATTTCTAAAATACATTAAATTCTGTAATATATTAAAATCGTTTTGTCATAGAGTATTTTAGTAATATTTTTAGTGACATTGATTGTTTAACTAATCTCGTCATTTATTTTCTTAGACGTAATATGCTACTATGTATACTATAGCAATTAATAGGAATTAATAAGCTGATTGATTGCACGCACGCACACACACACACACACACACACATTATTATACATACATATCTACATATTATGTTTCTTTTTGACATAATATGTAGATATGTAGATATGTCTACAATACTAAAATATATATACGCACATATACATATAATAACAGTTAAACTGTGATTGTAACTTTAATGAATCAAAAAATTGGACCGCGTTTTATGTGGCAAATTAATTTATTTTTTCTGATTTATCAAAATTACACACATATGCACAGAGCGAATTTTATGCTTCTCGGGACATAAAAATTTAAAAAAAGCAATAATAGTAAATTACATTACATAAGTTCTTTTTCATCAAAGTAGAACAAAATTTTATTACTCAAACGTTAGATTTAATGACCATTCATCAAAATTAATTTGAAATACAAGCAACAGAATATCCGACATAAATTTATTTTACAGTACGTTAAATATTTCGTAGCAGTGACAAAATGACTAGCACGCAGTATTTCGCATTTTTTGCAGCTTACAAACATGTTTATATGTTAACTTTGCTGCTATTACGCTGAGAATAAACGGCATACATCGTTACATTAAATCGTGATCGTGATTTAAAATATCGAGAGACATGTCACTTTCCCGATTAATAACGCGAACAATGAATTCTCAAGAAATAGTTTCGAGGACGATTATTTTATCGAAGTAACAACTCGTATGATCTATTTTCAGTTAGATTGGAAATCGAATAGAGCACTACAAATTAATGTTTTACAGTATTAATAAATAATAATTTCTTTAATTATTCGAGTATTTATATTTCTTGCCGCACTTTAAATTTTTCGTGGATTCGAATAAATTTGATCACGGACTGAGCACGCGAATGATACACGGATCATCGACGCGAATGAATTGAGTGACAAAAAGTCGCAATACGTATTCACCGTTTTCTAATTATTAACGCGTAACGTTGAAAATACAGACTATTTGCCTTATCTTTATTCTACATTGTTTAAATATTTCGGTGCGGTAACGTACATACATCGGCTGGCGCGCGGTCTTGGTAATTGTTTATATGACTATAGCGCTGTATTGACTATACAAGATTACCACATTATCATTCGTATATCGGAACTCGAGCAGGCTAGTAGCAGACTGAGCGCGCGAATGATACACGAGTCATTGAATCGAGTGAATTGAGTGACGAAAAGTCGCAATATTCACCGTTTTTTAATTATTATTAACGTGCAACAATGAGAATATTTGCCTTATCTTTATTTTACATTGTTTAAATATTTCGGGGCGGTAACGTACATACTGGCTGGCGCGCGGCCTTGGTGATTGTTTATCCGACGTATAGCGTTGTACTGACACAAGGTTACCACGTTATCATTCATAGCTCGAGCGAGTAGCAGTGTAATACGCTCCGTATATCGTCTCATTATCGCACGCAATATGATCGCGACAGGTACCACGAAATACTAAACGAGATCGTTCACTACTCAGTTTGAGAGGATAATGTGCAAAATTACATATCCCTCGTATCCCAATGATTAATGCGCGAGTGAATTTTCGTGAGTGAGTGCTGTGCCACGAAGAAGCAACACAGGAAGAACATGAGAGGAGGAGGAGACCCAGGGAGGTATCGGGCGACGGCGAAGCAATTTAAGGGTAAGTAATCTATTATCTATCTGCTTGTTATTTGCGGTATAAATTGTTTATAATTATTATTTTATGCACGGAATAATTATTTTCTGTAATATTAATTATTTTGAACGCTGTTATAATTTAAGTACGTTTGTGTTTTACAGATCAACATAAATTGCAATGCAGTTTACAATTTCGCCGCTACACATCGTATCGGTAAGTATCTTTTATCTAAAATATTCTAAAGTAATGGATTTATAAAAATTGTATCAGGAAGATATTTTTTTATAAGAATATTAACATCGTTATCAAATTGTTTGGAGAGAATAAATGATAATAAATTGAAACTTGTCATTTAATTTCAATGAAAGCTTTTTATTTAAAAAACCGACTCTTCCCCCAAAATAGTTATAGACATTTTTCTAATTTTTTAAATATTTTAAACATGTATTACATCGTTGATTTTTGCTAAAGTCGCTGTTACGGAATAAAATTATTTAAATTTAGTTGCATTAATTCGCATTTGCGGACGTTTTTTGTCTCTTATGCATGCAAATATTAACGCACTTGGAAGCGAGTTGCCCTCTTCGAAACGTATAACGCGAAGGTCGATTATAATCGGACGTTTTAAATGGTCTTCCGGACGAGACCGCAAACGGGTTAGGGGAATATACAAGCCGCACGGAAGTGTTTATGATCTATGGGCGGAGTGCCTGAAATTATGTATGAGGGAAGATTGTGCAAAGTGGATTAGCGGGATATTAGCGGCGGTCAAGCGTGCTGGCACTTTCAAGATAAATACTTTGGCACGATAGGGCCCCGTGTCGTGTTACAAAGCGCCCGGGAATCGTTAGCCGCGTCTGCGCGTCGCGTGATTGAGTTCCGAGGTAGCTCAGGCTCAGATGGAGTATGCGTGGCCGAAGCGAAACGCTTTTAGACTCCTATTAGAAGCTGAACACGGGAAGGCATTCCTTAACACCTCGTTAATATCGCCCTGTCGTTTTAAGAATTTATCTTCGATCGACGACGAGATTAAACCTAGTTATTCTAGTTACGATTCGTAATGGTACAGTTATTCTCGATATATCGCCTTGGATGCAAAGCGAACTGAAAAAACAGAAATAGATGAATATCCTTTTAAAAGCATTTTATTTTCTTTGTGTTCTTTTACACGCTCACTTATTTGCTTCTTTATTTCTCATACATGTTACATTTGCTGATTCGCACTTCATCAACTCTCACATTATATTCTTTTTCTCTGATTGAGCTTTCTTTTACACAGCAATATTTTTAACACGAATTAATATGTGCATATGTATCAGCATACGTTTATATATTCTACGTATTTAAAGTCAGAAGTAGCGATTTGCTGGTTAAAATAACGAAACATGATATTCGAAATATCACGTTCTATTCGAAATGGTCATTTAACACAGTTGTCAGATCAGACATTTCTATAGTTGTCTATTTTACTACTAGATTTTTGTTCTTTTTTTAGCTTTTATATTCGAGTATTATTTCGTCTTAATTCTGTTGTAAAAATGTAACTAAATTATAAGATTAAATAACTATATTAAATAAGTATTATATATAATTGTTTAAAGTTAACTAAAAATAAGCAAGTGAACTGAGATACAGGATTTTATTATATATTTTACGATCTGAAAGCTTGATTGAAATCTTGTAATCCCTAACATATTTATAAACTTAAGGACGATCGATGTTTTATTGATCTATTAAAAGGTAAATAAATAAATTGAACTAAGTAAATTAAAAAAATAGTTTTAGCAAAATAAAAAGATCGAATGCACGAATGATCGCAATTGCTCACAAATAAATGATAACTTTATAAAAATGCATAGAACTATGATGCAATTAATCTGATAATTTTTATTTAAAAATAGTTTGGTTGTTTGAATAATAATGCGGACAATAAAGTAAACTATTATATATGCATTTACGTGTCAAATTTTAATATTCTCACAATGTGTGCCTCGAGCAATGAAAAAGAAAGCTACAATGTTCTCCGTATGTAGCTGCGTTAGTGTTGTTCATCGCGGATGTATTTTCGACGTGACTTTCTCTGAAAGACTCGCTAGATGATTTTATCTCAACCGAGTCTCTGTCAAACAATTTGTGTCTCATTGTGGTTATTCCCTGGTGGTAAATTAGTGCTGCGCTTGGAGATGTGAACAAGTTGAGTTCGTGTGACTCTAGTTAGTAAATAATACGTAATTACAGAGCGTAGTAAAATATTAGTCCGCTTGCTTCGATATCAATATTGCTTAGTCTTTATCATTCCGAAAACAGGTCAGTACTTTCACAGACATCGATTAATTTATTTATAACATTCAATGTACAAACATATAATTGAATAAATTACGAGACCGTAACGTATATATATATATACATATATATATATATATATATATATATATATATATATAATTACATTTACAAGATTACATTTAATAAAACAACACGGTGGTAAATTATTACAGATATCAGATATTTTTGTCTGTATTAGATAAAATCATGAAATTGAATTACCTATATATTGTTAGAATGTCAGTAACAAGTCTCAAATGTATCATACAATTGACGTTTGCATCGAGAAAGAATTTTATTTATCGGGAATTTATTTATTTATTCTGTTCTATTTTGTCAGCAATTAAAATTGCTTGTAATATGTAGTATAACACGTGGTAAAATCGACTGTTACAACTTTAAAAACTTTGATGTTGATGAAGGATCAAGTTTATAAATAGTACTTTTGCAAAGTGCACATAAGATAATATGATATAAAAAATATAAAAGATATTATTTCTGATTTTTTTCCCATTCTGAGCTCATCCTTTTATCTATAGCTAAAACTAGAGAAAACTATAGAAAAAACTATTTCGTATTAGTGACTTTCAGATCACTATCTAAATGACAATTATAGTAACGGTATTATGTTGTTGGTCACAGTATGATAAAAGTTTACAAGCTTAAGAGACAACAAACTCGGTTTGCTCCTGGGAAATCTGAGGTACTGGTATACACTACAGGTCCGGGATTACTTATAAGGATACGGAAATGTATGGATATCCGTACGAATAGCCTGTATGAGAGTTCGGTAACACTACGAGAATTTCCGAGAGTCATGCCGGATTATCGAGCTAGCCGTTCTCCCGCGCGCATTTGATCCCAAATGTACCACGGCTGCATCCCTTAGCTGATCGGACTTCTTGATTAAATCATTACATAACTTGAATATAATTTTCGTGGATTTACTTCACTTCGAACGTTGGCTATTATGACCTCACTATAGAGAATAATCGAAGCTGAGAAATCGTAAAGTGTTTATATATTTTCTCATTAATGGAAAGTCTTGATATAAATACGTCTATAATTTTAATCTTTTCACTGGCATATGTTTTACTTTTTTTAAATTCTAATACTGCTAGAAAAAACAAACGAAGAAAAAAACAACATAGCAAATAAATTTTTATCGTAAAATCTCTAACAAAAGGAAAAAAAGGGTATCACGACAGATATAACATTTATCATTTTTTCTTATTCGTTATGACATTCATATAATTTGAAATCGATTACTAAAATATTTATCATTTTTTAATTAAAACATTTATTTTTGAAGAGCATAAATTTTCGATAAGTTAATACAATTAAAATTCTGTATCTTAATTTTCTGAAATCTGAAACTTACTATAAATATTATACATTACTTATTATATAAATTATAGTATCATTAGAAATTCATAAAAAATACTAAAATAAAATTTTTTATTATTCTTCATATAAAAGCACCAAGTATAATTTATATTTTTTGTAACAGTAACAATTATTTTACCGATATTATAACAGTCTATCAATGTACATTGATAGACTCTCTCTTATTTCACTTCCGTCTTCTTCGATTCTGAATGTTTTCCCGAGATGTTCGGAGTGGAATGCGTTTAGATACAAATCAGTTATTGGACGAATCTCGTGCACATTTGCGATAAAAGATGTACTCATTACTGCAATCATTTTCCAAGGCAGTGACCGACCCATTTCGACCGATCAATCTTCACTCGATCGCGGCATCGAGTTGCTCCGTTAATGGGTTAAAAGAGGTGCTCCGTTCCGGTTCTCGCAAGGCACTTTACAGATTGCTCCTCAGAGTAGTAAGCTGTTAAACCCCATGTTGTACAGAAAATGTTTTAAGAACTTAAGGGCTGTGGCCGCGGCCTAAAAGGATTATGACCCAGCGTGACCACGCGCGGGAGAATGTTTAAGAGTAGAAGCGCTCGCGCTTATCTCAGTAACGACTGCTCTCAGGTTTTACGGATACTCCGTTCTCTCCGTCAATCGGCCGATTGGTAGTTGGTGCGCGTGCTGTCATTGCTGGCCAGAACGATCGGGAATTCGAAGATTATGGCTTGCATGTATGCGCGTCGGGCGATCGAGCAAGGTGGCGACGGCACAACGTCGTTGGGCCGCTCGAGATGTCAAATACCATCCGCTCCTCGTAAATTCTTCAGCGACATCGCGTCTGGGATATTTTGATCTCTTCGCATGTTGAACTCGCTTGGATGTGGATATGTAAATGCGGGCGTGTGCTGTGACGAGCGTAAAAAAAAGTACTTTGCCTGATGGCGATGTTAGTTTCGCGTTTTACGATTTTCCGTTTCTCTCGCCGATTCGCTCGCCGTTATATATACGTTCGCGAGCACAACGGGGAGCATTGCGACCCTTTCACGCATCGCTGTGGTCGTAGATAATTTTTATATCGCTTGTTACGCTTCAATATTCTCGGAAGTTCATTTTTAACCTAGGAGAAATTATCTGGTTACTTATAAAGCATTAATGATGGATAAACGTTTATCGCCTGGAGTATAACTCGCTAATGCGACTGGGACGGGTAATCTATCGAAACGACAAAATTATAGAGGCAGAATGCTGATGATGGTAGTAGTGCTAGTAGTGTGATTGCCTT
Organism: Crematogaster levior; assembly: GCA_901521435.1. Classification (NCBI taxonomy): domain Eukaryota; kingdom Metazoa; phylum Arthropoda; class Insecta; order Hymenoptera; family Formicidae; genus Crematogaster; species Crematogaster levior. Next base: position 46,013 of record CABEGB010000750.1, read on the forward strand.
GTTTTACGAATTTCTCTCCAGCCAAATGATATGGGCAAGACGTTTGAGAAATTGAAGACCGCTGGACCGCGTACGTCTAGTTGCTAGTCGGAATAATAGTTGTGCCAGGCACCTTTCATCATCCTGAGACGGTAATGGACCGATACCATCGGGATCCTCGGTACTCTATTTCCAATCCCACAGGCTTTCTACGTCGGCGATAATTTGGCACCTGGTATATACGGAAATTCTAAGGCATAGATAGCACATCGTCGATTATTTTACCTCCCAATGTATGAGATAGCGTGCTTTAAATAGAAAAATGTGAAAAAAACATCAGTTTTCCGACTCCTACAATACACTGTGTTGCTGATGCCAAGTATTTGGACGAAAGAATACGTTGATGAGGAAGATTGTCCTCAAAAGTTATTCGATTTCGATAACAAAATAAATGGGATTTTTAATCAATAATATATATTTTAATAAATAGATAATTTTAATTAACATTAATTTTCTTATATATTAAAAAATAACTTTTTGTATAAAAGTAGTTATAAAAGTAGAATTATAAGAGAGGGCGAGAATAGAATAAGAATAGAACAATATATGAATATTTTAAAAATTTAATATTTGAATTTTATTTTCTCTTTACTTCTTATTTCCAATCGATTTAAAAATAATTTTTACTTGAATATTACATGCTTGAATATATTATTTTCTTGTTCTCTTATAAAATTTATAAAATTGATAGTACCGACCTTCGTTGTAATATGTCTATGAATTTAGCGTGATACATTTCTGTTCGATATTCCGATAATCCTGATGTTCAGTATTCAGAAAACTGAGTACCCGTTTGATAGTGTGTACGAGCGTGCCAGAAAAGCAATTACTCGCTTAAATGTCGATGAGATATCGATTGGTAACGAGAGACGTATCCCCTCTTATGAGCTTCTTCTAATGCGCGATTGATGCTCGTTCGTTTGCGTTATTCATTTCAAGCATTTCGCTTAGGTCTTATGTCTCTAATTATGGAGAATTCCATGATGAAAATCGACAATATAACGAAAAGCGTATGTCCGAAAAATTTTATACAATAACAAATAGATAAAATTTTAACGAATTTTGTATGTTTATAAAATTCTTAAAAAATATTTGCACAACAAAAAATTATTTAGCAATAATTACATAGTATCAATATAAAGTACAGGATTTTAATAAAATTTTAATGATGATTACCTTTAGAAGATTAATTTTTTTAAATAGCAAAGAAATTAATATTCTTAAATGAAAGTAAGAATCAATGAACTTAATATAGGGATTTGTCCCCATTATCTTTAATTAAATTATCTTTCAATTAAAATAAAATGCAGATGTAGTTATATAGTACATACATAATACATTTCGAATTTTCCAAGCCAAAATATATCATATGTCTCTACAGATCTTTTCGTTATATTCGTTTGTCGATGATCGAAAGAGAGATTTCGGGATGATCGGAATTGGGAATTCCATCTCTCGCGGCTGGTAACGAGAATGACGAGATTAGATATCGATTACGTGCGTCACCTGTCATGAGGAGATTTTTCGATGAGCAATTCTCAGTTGAAACGAAATGCTTCAAGGAACGATATGGTAATTCTCTTATACTGGATATCGGTTTTTAAGATATTTCTATTTTTCACTCAAGAGAAACTCATGCTATCTCACATTAAATTGGATTATATTTATACAGTTTATAGGACAATATAAAAATATCTTTATGACAATAGCAGTAATATAAGAGTAATCATCTACGATACAAATATTTGACCTAAATTTTGAAAAATTTCTGGAGTTAAATAAATAATAAACTTAAATAAATAATAAACTTAATCATTTTAACTAAATCTAATAATTATTTCTTGATAGATAAAGCATTTTATCTTAAATTTCGAAATAATAGAGGAAGATGTAAGCACATAGAGAAAGTAGTTTAAATATATAATTAAAATTATCTTGAAGTATATATATATATATATATATATATATATATATCTTTGTATATTTTGCATTGATAGAATAAATTCATTCTATGAATAGAAGTATTGATATCTCTTTTATTCAGTAAAATTTGTATATTTGTTACTATTTTTAATATTCTCGAAGATGTAAATTTAGTATTTGGAAAACGTCACGTATATTTAATGATCAGATTAGCACATAATGAAAACGTGAGATATTTTTTCAATAAATACCAATATAAGAAATCTGTACGAAATTGATGGATAAAATGAAACAATAGATCGATAATGAATCTCAGCGAGAAATAGAAGGAGAATAGTCTCTCATGAAACAATGCACGTGCATGTTCACGAAACGTTTTCAATGACCTGGAAATTAACGGAAACCGTTAAAATCGACTTTCGTTACGCGAGCTAATTTCAAGGATTCCTAGGGGTATCGACACGAGTGATAGGATAACGTGCAGAACTCTGAAGTGTTCTTCGCTATTCATATTTAAACAGAATTGTTTTTACGAGATACTTGAACTTATTTACGTTAATAACGTGATTTAAACGTACAATAAACATAGTTATTTCCAAATAAATTAATTTTTAACTTTTATTTATTTTGTGAGGAAAAATATAGAATATACTAATTTATTCTAATGAAAAAATGTTATACCTCAGAAATATTGTTCCTATTTCATTGCGATCTTAACAACTTTAATTCTTCATTTATGTCGTTTTCAAGCTGTCGACGATCGATATGGTTATTTCCTTAGCCAGTTAAAAGAAATGTCGTTTCGCTTGTTACGCGCTCGTATTGAATCGGAAAGTCATTTCTCCGGCATAGCTGTCGACTATGTTTGTGACACATATATCGAAGGGAAGGGCGACATTCAACGTGCCGTCATTAACGCTCGCCACGGGAGAGTGCGACGACCCGGGTCGCAATTAGTTCGCATACCTGGCCCCACGAACCTGGCGAAGAAACGAAACACCGTGCAAAGCGCATCGCGTGATCACGCAGTCACGTCTCTCTCGTATCGTGGGACGAATGTATGTATGCAGTTGCAGCATGCCCATGTGCTAAAATGCAACACTGCGTACGCAATTATGTGGGAAACATGCAAACCATTGACGTGCCTACGCGTACGCTGTTTTCTCTACTTAGGAGGCGCAATTTTCTTTTTCGTCGCAGTTCTCGTCGGGGGCTGTAAATATCGTTTGCGCGCGTGAGTTGACGTGCACACACGCTGTCACGCGTGTTTATTTACTTAGTTATTAATGATGTTTTCTCTGCAACGAGAAGAGGTAGAAAAACGAGGACATATGTAGACTAATATGCGAATAAAACTCTTTCGATTTAAGTCAGAAATTAGACAGCGAAAAATTATGAAAAAATACTAAAATTAGCTTTTTTAAACGATAATGAATAAAAGGAAAGTATTTTCCATTAACAGTAAGAAATAAAATATTTTTATAAATTTTGATGTTTTCAAGTAATGTCATACTGAAAGGAACATATTATTAATATAATGCAGACGCACTTATATACTTATATTTTATAATATAATTTTCTTATTATATACCGAGTACGTATTCATATATTATATATCTGTTTATACAAATGTATATCGGATCAGGTAATGTAACGTACTATGGTCATTATTATTTCGACATCGTTACATGACGCAAAAGCTTCCATCTCTGTTAGATTTAATCTTCCGTGAATTAATTTTGAGGATTATCTTTAGAATTACATAGCGTAAAGAGCATTACAAACCAAGATACTGTCGCACATAGTGGTTATTTACTGTATACGTGATTCAATCTTGGATTGTATTCAATGGAACTCGTCTAAGTTTAGTAAAAGCAAAGAAAATTGGAACTAATTTTGCCTTTTAATTAGCTTTATAAATATAATTTTTGATTGCATATTATTTTCCAAATCGATTATTTATTTAAATTTATTTAGTCATAACCGAAAACAATTTTATTACTTTTGAAAATTAATACAACTGTTCTCTATTAACGTAAAATACATCGCGAAATGTGTAAATAGAAAGCTAAAAATAGTTTTTATTACTATGTTTTTTTAATGTGTGCCATCACGTGAAAAGATTATACGATTGTAAAAAAAGTAATATAAATAATAAAGACGAAATGCAATATTTGAAATTAAATATATGCATATAAAATGAATGCATGTATAATCAATATTTTAGATATGAAATTCTTCGTATTTTTGTTTCGTTTTTTATACCTATATCATATTATGTTATGTGTCAAAATATTCTATTGTCGTGATATAAAGGTTCGTAACTGGCAACCACGGACTGTGGCAATATTTTGCACGTCGTCAGAAAACCGCGGAAACTATGCTGCGGAGAATCGGCATTGTCACTGCGCGTCCGTACGATAGGAAACATGAAACTATTTCCGACCTACAGTTAAATAATATCATCGGAAAGATGAGAGAGTTGAATGCACTTTCAAGAGAAAACATTTTTCTTGAAATAACGCGAGAAACACCGTGCAATTGTGTATGTTCATTTGCTACAATGTTGCGTAAAATTTGTGTTTCTGAACACTGTTTTTGTTTTGAGTATAAAAAATAAATTTCAGTAAAATCCTATCTTGTAATAGAATCCAAGGCAAAATACAAATAATAAATTTATATATACATTTATTTATTTGATAACATTTTTATATCATTTTATACACACACACACACACACACACACACACACACACACACACACACACACACACACACACACACACACATGCGTACATACATTTATTATAATAAAATATTAAATTTAATAAAATATAAATATATATATTTTTTATGTTGTACTGTAATTGTGTTACGTATTTTTTATGTCTATATTTAGATTTGTGTGAAAAGGAAAAACTATGTGTTTTATTTGAAGATGCAAAATGCATTCAAAATTTAATTAATAAGTAATCTAGTATTAGATCTTTAAGAAGCTATTATACATTTTGCATACAAATTTAAATAATTTTAACATACAGAAGTTTTAACATACAGTTTAACATACAGTTAAACATACAGAAAATATAAAAGTGTTATGGGGTAAATAGATAATTTTAAGACAGTTTCATAGAGAACGAATATACGCGTGTAGCGATATAATAAAATATTGGATCAGACTGTGTGAAAACGCATTAATATATCATAAAATGAATGTTCAATCAGAAATTCTCTATAAAAATTTTATAACCCATCAACGCACTTGATGTCCTTGCTGTATTTCCGTTCGTGAACCGTGTAATCAGGTACTGGAAGGCGTTGATCAATGAAGTTTGCAAAGACCGTTCGAGACATATTCTGAAATATTATTTAATGTATGAGGCGCATAATCATAGGAAAAATGTTGATGTTCAGCCGATGTGAAAATGTCCTAACAATTCTTCGACGTTGAATAGCAAAAAATTGAAATCTATTCCGCGGAAGACAGTGGTAAAAAGTAATTAGAAGGAGCGAGCGATTATTACGATTAAAATCCTCTGGGTAATCTCGCGGTTTAACACGACGAAAGGTCGATTTGCATAATCCACCGTAGACAGCGAGCGAAATTCGACGTGGAGTTATTCTATCCGCTTCTGTAATAATGTAATCTTCGCGTTATTCGATCATTTAAGAATCCTTCTCACCAGTAATTTAGATTTAAATCAAAATAACTTAGCGACTCTTGTCCTTTTTAAATTATTGCTTACTTTTATTACGGTTAAAATTATAGTTGTTTGATTGATTGATTTTACATAACTCACTACTTCAACTCATTATAGTAATAAGTTTATGTCTATTAAAGACAAAAGTAGTGAGTTATGTAAAATCATTCAATCAATTTACCTTGTACGAGAAAAGTCACGCGCCAGCTTATGACGCACTTCACTTAATAGACTTAATAGTTCGATGTACGTCAATCGATGGTATTCCATTGTATGCTGTATTTATGTATAGTAACTTTATGTATAGTAAATTAAACAATCAGATAAATAAGACAAAAAGTAATTTCCTTGTACGCAGAATTATATCAGTATTTAAAAACTGTCAATGTGGGCACCGTGAATACGAGAGCACCTTCACTTGTATAATGTACCATGTCTGAGCATACGAAATTTTCACCAACATATTGGACAACTATAAATACTTCCTATTTAAAAATTATTATAGTTTGGACATTTTTGCAAAGAGTTTTTCATCTTAGAATTTTTCACAGAATTTGTTATTAAAAGGACATCTCTTCTTTTTGGTACACCCTGTATATGTATATAAAAGCTGTATATATTTAAATTTATGTCTAGAAAGAGGGAGAAAACTTTAATATTGATAGTAAAAATAATTTAATGATTACGGAGCAATATAAAAAGAGAGAAAATTTGTTTAACCGAAATTATTAATATTAATACAATATTTATTTTAAAATATAAATGGACTTTTCAAATTATTACACAGTTATATTAATTATTAGTGGCGTTTAAATGACAAAATACGGTTATTGTTATTTACTCGAGCATCTTGTAATTATTTGAGGGCGAAAATTTTCTCGGTGTAATGTGGTGGAAGCGAAACAAATAATCATTTTGTCAATACTAACCTAAGGTTGGCTAAAAAACGTCCAGCATGTCGATTTTCTTACCGCGTGACGAGCAAGTTAAGTTGGAAGAAATTTCCACCTTGGACTAGCAATATTGCGTTTTTCTCCCTCGAAACAGAAATGACCAATCCAATGTACCGGAGTCTGAAACAGCCTGGAGAAAGAGCGAGATTGGTTTCGACCGTTTGATCGGGACAATTTCCACCAAAGTGTCGAAAAGATTCCCTATTCTCCATTACCTTCTTGCAAGGTCAAATTCTTCCTTGGTCAATAGCCATCGCCAATATAATTTCAACTTGTACAAATTTCTTTGATATCCTTTAAGCTGATCCGAGCGATTCGTGTGATTTCTCGGTTGAACAAAATTATATTAAAATCGAACACGTGCGTGTACATAGATTGAAAGATATGACGTGTAAAGTTGCTAAATGCTATACAAACATATTTCAACATACCCACGATATCATCATGTTTAGAAACTGTCGATATTTGCTAAAGATTGATCGTATATGCCATTAAACGATAATGGATATGATTTATATGGGTAGTATGATTTTATTAAGAAATTGTCACTTGTTAAATAATTATAATTATAATTTTTACAAGTTTTAATTGAGAAATACACAAAAGACATGAAATCGAGTCATTATTTTAACTGTGTTTCATAATATAGAGATTTCATATGAACTTAGTAAAATGATTTTGAGAGATATTGAAGGCACTATAAATATATAAAGTTCACTCGTACATTGTTCAAGTTAGTTCGTACGGAACATGAAATCTGGACACGTTTCGGTACGTTTGACAAATTGACGCGAACTTCAGCGAGTGACTTTCAGCTTGATGTAAGGCGAGTTCTGGTTTAAGTTTAAGCGTCAAATTTATTTTCAGCGCATGGATAGATGAGTGAAGTAGTTTCCTGAAAGGCAGTGTCGATTAATAACACAGATACGAAAGTACAATTTCCCTTTCATTTCCGAACCGGATGAAATCTATCATTTTGTCAAAATGTTCAATTTCATAACATAAATAATTCAAAGAAAAATCTTTTTGTTGGTGAACATTCTGTATGAATTAACCATGAAGAAAGAGCGGAAAATAGTAACACTAAAATCCGAAGAATGGTTTTAACTCGATTCTGTTAACATTTTGCATATGCGATTAGTCGAATAATATGGCATATCAGAGTTCCAGTTCTGAAAGAAAAAAGCATTTTATGTTATTTTTAATTAAAAGAATATTTGCTCAAAAGCAGATGCTGTGTACGTAGCTCTTCCTTGTATTCATGTTTTCAATTTTAGATCTTTAAGAAAATCACTCTTCAAGACCTAGGTCGTCGATTCAATTTCTCACGCGCGAGCGACAGCTCGTGATAGCTCGAATGGAACGCGGAATCGGATACGTTTCGGTACGTTTGACAAATCGACGGAAGCGAGCTCGCGGAAGTTTTTTCTCTGACGCGAAAACTCGCCGCGCCACTTTGCGCAAGTTTTTTGATGGGGCACATGGTTGCGTCCCTTGCTCGAAGCTTCTCAGTTATTTTTCCATGGAAGATCGTTTCCGGTTTTTCTCGCGGCGCACAAGACAGCTGGGAGAAACTAAAACTTCTTACGTTTTGTATGTGTTTTAACTTTTATTTATTAAAGTTTCCTTTCTCTTTTCTAATTTTTCTAATTTTTTAATTTTAATTATTTTCTCATTTCCTCGTGTTTCATAACACGATTAAAATATTAGGAATTAATCAATGATACAAATTTTAAGAAGTTAGAACATGAGTTAAGAGATTATGATGTTAATTGAAAGAGGACAATGACATTGGATATTATTTTTATATTACAATTTTTATATTACAATTACTCAATGAAATAAATGTCCATGATCAAGAGAAGCACGAGTCTGCAATTGCAATCGTAAGGACACGTGAAGTAATTAAAATTGTGTATGCACAAAGACTCGCAATGAACGTAAAATTCGAACCAATTCGGTAATATGGAACGGAATTAACGTTCGGGTTGTATGATTGCTAATAATTTCGGTAAATAGATTTTTGATTAATTAGGGGACTTGACAAATTCAAATGTGCATATGCACATACGATGTGAAATGATAAGCATATATTAATACGTAAAATGGCACTGAATATTACTAATAATCAGTTTATGCAATTAAAAAATAATTCTGTTACATATGATGATGAAAATATTTTAATGATTCTTTGAATATAATATATAAACCTGTAACGTTGTCATGTAATACTTGAAGTAAGAATATATGTAAATATTATATGCTTATCTTTGTACTAATTCTATTAACATGTTACGGCAAAAAATACAAGCAAACTCGTGTTTCATGTTGCATTTTATTGTGGAATATTTAGAACAATGCTTGTTATATCTCCAAAATGAATTGTCCATGATCAACGTTGAAATTCATTGCAGAATAGCGAAGTATTCTTGATAGAATCACGACGTATGGGACAAGGCGAGACGGGTCTCGCATATTTCTCCATTTCTCTCTTTGCCGCATGTCTACACCTTCAATCATTGTATAATATGAATTATGTAATGTGAATACGAGTTCATGGGGTCCGGTTGAAAGCGAATGTTTTAACGCACCTGTATTACACGATATACGATATTTTTTATTGCCGATAAATCTTGTTTTCGTTTTATGTAGCTTCTGAAATCATTTTATTTGTTTCTTTTCTCAGTTTTTTAGAATACATAAAGTACCCCCTAAATTTTTCCCTAAATTAAAAACTAATTTTTCAATCGATATTATTTTAATATGCTTATACATGTGAGAAGATTCAACCAGCTTATTATGACGCATTTTATTTGGTAAACTTGATAGTTTGATAATACTGGCATTAATCTTTATGTCTAGTAAATTGAACAATCATAGATAAATAGGACACACACAAATAAGACACTTTAAGGTAATTTCTCTGTTGTATGCAAAATAATGTCAATATCTAAAAACTGAGTCAATATACGAGGACATTTTCACTTGTTGCGATGTACCATGTTTAAATGCACGAAATTTTCACAAATCACTGATTGGTTAATTGTAAGTGCTTCCCAATTTAAAAAAAATATTAGCCTCAATATTTTTACATAACTTTTGTCTTAAGATATTCTGTTAGTAAAAGACTATCCGGTAATTTTGGAATATCTTGTACATGTTTTAAAAATTAACAGAAACATAAAAATGTTTATATGAATATTTTTGTAAGGGAACCATCTTAGTTATTTTTGCTTTTTTACTAGATGTTTTATATTTTTTGTGTATCGTATAAATTAATAATTGCCTTAGATTTATCATTGGATGAGATGCTACTAATGACGCAATTTTTTGTGGCACTCACGAGTTAATTAACTCCGCACTGTGACATCGAACAATTTATACATGTAGTATACGCATTATAACTTTCATATGTAGCAAACAAGGAACTAAATAAAATGCGATCATGTATAACCACACTTAAACTCCGTATACATATGTACACACACACACACACACACACACACACACACACACACACACATGTATATATGTATATGTACATGTATATAAATACATAACAGTGTGCAAAATATGCATATCCACTGTAATGCGTATGGAGTACGTGCTTATATGGCAGGAGTGAATTTTCTATGACAAATCTTCCTCAAAATTTATGAAAAAATCATTAAATGTTTTAAATGCTTTGATTTTTATTTTTCATGAATGTATTGTTACTTTTTATTATTAAATGAATTTTATTTAAAACTAACCATATTTAGTTCAAATATATCAAAAGCAACTGGTGTTGTACAATGATATAAAAAAGTACAAATATTTTTTTAGAAACTTTAACGCATTAACTACTTGCTAATATATAAATTTTATTATCAATAGTTTATTAAATTTAAATATTTTGTCCCGATATAATGTATGCATACATTTTAAATTCGGCCGCGAGCCTGGCGAGATGTTAACCCGACGAGAGAGCAGGATTTATTGATCAGCCCGCGAATGCTCTCTTTCCCCTCTCTCCGCAGGGGATTATAAACGGATCGCGAAGTTTCGCTGTTCTATCCTTCGCGAATTTTGCGCACGGCATTACGTGAACCAAGCTGCAACGTCTTGAATTACGCGTGAGCTCCTTCTTCTGCACATAGGCGCGGCGCGCGCCTCTTCGAGCGTCTTTAATGGTACATTAACTGCTGCGGTTCTCCTAAATTATTGATATTTACTCGGTATTAGAGTATGTACGAACATGTTTTCTCAGTCGAGCACATTCCTCATCGGAAGAGGTATCCATGCGCGAACGTTTAAATTTTATATGGCTACGAGACACTTCTTCGAATTCCTTCGGCTTGTTAAATAATATAGAGCAGGTTGAGATGTAATATAAATTGTATCTCAACCTGTACATTCAAATTTTTTATCGCACTTTTTTATCACTCTTTTTTTACGCACACTATTGCCACGAGTCTTGTTCGTTTACATTTGGAATTTAAAAATATGTAATAATTGTCTCACATATCTGTGTATTATATCTACACAGACTTATGCTATTGATATTAATTTACTTAGTGAAATTATTATATTACTTTGATTGTCTTATTCGCTTGTTTTGGCCTCTCATTTTTTGTTTATTTTAATTTTTAACGAGTTTATATACCTTTTTATAAAAAACATAAATATTATTTAAAAAATTTTGTCACATTTATTTGACAGAAATATGTAGAATTACATAGGTTCTGCTAAATTTAAACGCAAATCTAAATTTATATTCAGAATTGAGTCGATAAAAACATAGTTTTCGTTATCGATAATGGCTTGACATTTTTTATTTTTTGCTTTCGCAGTTGATAGGAGCGCATGAACCGTTATCCTGCATAATCTAACTCGGGATTTTCAATTGTCAAGTATCTTGCTTTTTTTACATCATGAAAATAGTTTGTGTCATGTCGATCAAGCTTCGCGAGCTATACTTTTTAAATATACCGTCATATTGACTTTTTACATCAATCTTTTGCTTGCTTCAATATGAGAAACGTTTTCGAGACCAGTTCCAGTTTCTAAACAACTAAAATAACGATGTTCTTCTCTTAGCTGTGTTTGTTTGCTGTGTTTGAAAATGTAATTGCGGATTGCTTCATCCGATAAGTTGTCTTAACCTATAAATTTGTCTGGAGCAAGATTATGGTAGGAAGATGCAAATGCAATTTCGTTCGTTGATTGACATCGCTACGGCAATCAGGACGCAGACCGGACTGATGTCATTTTAATGCCTTTTTGCTTATTAGAATAAATCGGCTAGTTTGTGTAATTGTATTTTACAGGTTTTATTTAAATTGGGATAAATTTCTACGAATTGATATCGCGAGATATCTAAACTACTATTTTAAAATGAGTTGTTGTTTTATAGCGGAAAAATATTACTTTCGTGTAATTGTAAAAGTATTTTTAATAAATTTGTTCGATCAACAATCATTTATCTGCAACAAACAAATAAATAAAAATCATAATAAATCGGTAACAAATCGGATAAGATTCATTTAAAATTATATTAATCTTAATCTCAATTAGCAGATTAGATTTTTAAATGTTTTTAAAATGTATATTTAACATTATTACGTTAAATAAACATTTAAAAAATATTTAAAAAATGTTGTCTGCTGATTTAATTGTGATACGTAATATAATTTATAATTTTTAAATGATTTTACAATTTGCTTTCGCGGAATATTTTAAGTATGTGGCAATATTAAAATACAAATTTGAAATATCTTTTATTTTACTATTTCCTTAATTGGTTGTCATATGTTGTTATCTGGGATACATTTTAAAATATTTTTCTAAATTTTTTTCATATATTACCTGTGATAAAAGGACATACAATCGTGGATGCTGTGCTTATATTAGCACAGCTGTCGACAGACAAAACATTCACCAACTGACGACATTACCTACGCAAATTTGAACTAAAACGCAGTGATTTCGCTTCACATTTATTCGCGTAATCGTACACTTGCAACATGTATTTGCTCGAGCAGACGCGCGGAAACGAATGTTGATTCATTCAATAGAGCGTAGATACTCCACAGCGTCTAGGACTGATCGATACTTTCGCCTTTTCTTTTTCGGCATGTTTCTTTTCTGCGATAAATCGGTGAGACGATTTCATTATTCACTGCGTTAAAGAAAATTTAAACGTAGAAAGAATAAAATGAAGAATAAAATAATTACGTATACGTGGCGATTGTTATAGGTGATTTTATTGCTAACAGTTCACTTTTGTTTTGTCCAAAGTAGCTTCTCCCGCGAAGCAATCGCGTTTAGTCTCTTTTCACTTTTTCGCCCTCGTTCGCATTCTGATCGTGTTTGTAAATTCTGGTTCTACGTTGGGGCGTGCGGTAGACCGCGGAATTCAAATAAACTGTGGAATATCGATTTTTCTTTCCTTCTTTCTGGCATGTCGTGCAGATTCGCTGATTTTTCGTTCCAGCTTTTGCTGCGAAAAGTTGCCTTAATGTCACTCTCTAATATGAGTTTGTACGATCACGTTCTCGTGCATAGATTTGCCAACGAAAATGATGCAAAATTATATACGATTAAATTTACACGTATGATTACACGGAATTCTTATTACCATATCTGCACTTTTGAGATTGAGTAGTGTATCTTTAAATAACTAAGATATCGATCGATTGTCGTAACAATTTAATTTTGATTGATTTTTTAACATTTCAACAAGAATAGCAACAATATTGATTTGACATGTAGACTATTCTACATACAGAACTTCGAAATTAGAGTTGTTTAAAAATAAATTGGCATATACGTATAATCTTTTTTTATCTCGACAAAGATTGAACTTTAACATAAATTTCAACAAAGACACTTTGATAATTCCGTAATTTCCGTAATTTGAAAGAAGGAATTAATCCGTTCAATGAATTTTGATGAGGTTTAGTGTTAAACAATTGAGATACATGCTAATGGTAATCACGTAGTTCGATGTGCGTACTATTTTTAAATATCTTTCCGACCAAAAACATAATTTTTAAAATAAATCGGTAACAGTTTGACAAGCGCAAAGGGTGGTGGTTAGATTTACGGCCTGCGGATATACCGCGGCAGATACTCGCGGAAATTAACACGTTCGGGGTCGTTGATTGACGCATGGGATTGCACGTCGCGACAGCAGGAATTGCGTAAGTGTTATCGTCGAACCGTGAAGGATCGGGGGAGGAAGAGAGGTTGTTAAATGCGCGAGAACGGCGTTAGGGGAGGGCGCCGACGAGGGATGGCAGACGGCCGTGTAGGCACCCACACACCAAACTCAATTCTCACTCCCATATTTCTGGCTTGCGCCGAACTGGAAGATACATCTAGATAAATGCGGCGAAACGTGCCGCCGGCGGCGTACCGCGGCGAAAGTTTTGTCGACGCGGCACGAAATCGGTCGCGGCTTTCCCGGGGACAGGACTTTTCGATATGAGATTTACCGCCGCGACGCCCTTCGACGTCGTATAAGTGTCGGGCGGTCTTCTATCAGGTGAGACTGGAGGTACGAGCTGCCGTAATGTCGCTTTTTCCATTGCGTTGAGGACGGTTTCTAACAATGGAAGTTTTTCGACGAATTTCTTTGTGGTACGCCTCTCCGTCTTGCGTCATATGATTTCTCACATTGTCTTCTTTTTTCCTTTTTTCTTTTTTCTTTCTTCTTTTACATCATCTTTCTCATATCGTGCTTATCGCGGAGGCAAAATAACTTCTCCTAGACCACACACGTATTCGGTTTATATTACAAATTTTTTTCATATTCACGTTTCTTTTTTTATATACGTTTGTTTTATTAACAGTTTTGTTTCTATTGTTGGGGATCACTTTTGATAACAGGATTATTTAGAATCATACGTAATTATGTACAATGCAGTGACAAATGTTCAATGAACTTTATTGCAGAAATTTTCTAACATTCTCTAAAAATAAAATTCATTATTTTTAACTCAAGTAAAAAAGATACGATCTAAGTAGCTTTCTTGCTGCTACACATAACTTTTTGATATTGATATTAAATTTCAGTACTGATATAAAATGTTAATATGACTGTAATTTTTTTATGTACATATTTCAACCTTAAGTATTCTATTTGTCTGTGAAAATATACTTGACTAATCACTTGATTATTATTTGTGATACGCAATTTTATCAGCCAATTTGACAAGTATTCTGTAAAGGCAGTAGCTTGAAACGTAATAGGGACAGATAAAATGTGAAAGAAATATGAAATTCTTTGTACGACATATATTTATATTATCAACATTTTTGAGCTTTGATATTTTTGTAATAAGTACGAAAAGCACACGCAATACAGTTTTATTTTTATTGGTATCATATAAGTAGTGACTCGCACATTGTGCATCCATCTTTATTGTCTCGAGACGAGGGAATGGACAATACTTTTTAGAGTGTAACCTGCTTAAAGGGTTGGAAAAGGACGTGCGCGAATGTGAGCCCAATTTTTTCCTCTAGAAAATTCGATCTAGCGTATACGGTCGTACTGCGTGCGACCTTATCCGACACTGGCTCTCAGCTTTTCGTTCTCTTTCCAGGCTAGTAGACATCATATTTTTTATCATCGTGAGAAATCTAATTTCGCTGCAAATTCGATCGTGTAGAGGCAACGTCCGCAACCGGGAATTCAGTTTAATGCACGCACGTAATTCTGCCGAGTAGTTTAAATCAGGGGTGAGAAACGCGCGCTAAATATAATTTGTCAGAAATTGTCTCGTGACTCAAACGTCCCACGTACCATATTTGTACTTTAAAATGAATGGAATTATAGATATGCTATCCGAAATAAATATGTGATTCGAATGCAAACGAAACGTTTTCCGCTATCATATATATATATCATATCAAATCGTAACTACAGATCCTTTAAATCTAATAATTAATCTCTTAATGATAGACTGATGGATACACTGAGTAATTATAATAATTTTTGTATAATTTTATATTATACGTTTTATACAATAAATATTTTGTAATATAGGCCAAAGATATCTTTTTGTGGATTAAGTTTTAGGTGATAAAACGAGTAAACAGTATATCAACATTAGTCTCATTCTTAGTTTAAGTTTGATATTCTTTTTTTAAATTATTTTCTTTAATTTGAAAATGTTACAAAAATACTTCATGTTGGGAAAACGAAAATGGAAATAACTGGAGAACGTCAAATTACGTATCGTTAACCGCGTTGAACTCTCAGAATCCTTTTTATTTATTGATTTGAATAATTAATTTATCAAATTTTTTATAACTATTTTGGACTATTTATTCATTCTGTGCGCTAAGAGAAATCTCTCAGTGAAGAGAAATCTCTCAATTAATTATATCCATTGTATCCATTATACCCATTGATGTGACATTCGATCTAAATTAAAATACATTATATTACCAAAACAGCAAAAATCTGTAACTAACACTGTTTATCCCAACGTGAATGGTAGTTGAATGGAAATGTCAGGAGACATTGCGTATTCATCTTTCGGCCGCATGCGTTCCATTCGTTTCATCAGATTGCTGCGTTTGCTCCATTCGTTATTCGAAAACGCGAGAGAACGATGTTAACGCAACACATCGGTGTGAGCTTTTTCAGAACATTCAGGCCATTCGTGGTTTGCAATATGCAGCTGCGAAGCTGAAAATGTAGGATAATAGAGAACAACTGAGAAATTTCCTTAACAAAATATATAGGAAATAAAGCATACCGGTTCTCCGAGATATATTGTCTAAAAATAAAAGTTTTAATCGATTTTGTTAAACTCGGCGCTGTTGTATATTCGTATACATATACAAATACAAAAATTGTTTTCCTATAATGTGTATGCCCTTTGACCTACATTTTGTCAATTTCATTTACTTTAACTACCGTGAGCTGCATTCAATCGACATGTAGTTTATTATTTTCAACAATGAATATTAACGACTGCATTTTAATCGGATTTATTTTATGATCGATGAAGATTTATGAAACATAACGAATTTATGGACAGATTCGTACCTCTCTGTCTATACATATTAACAGAGGAATGTAATATGTCAAAATATTTTATGGCTGAATTTTTCTAAGAGATGAGATCGAAGAATTGAAAGTTGTATTACTAATATTGTAATTCTATATTTATACTATCGATTTGAAAAAGAGTACTTTACTTCGCGAGAATATTCCAGCGCAATTTTCTCAGTACCTGAAGAAATATTTATTCTGATAGTACACTTTACAAATGAATAATTCATTTTCACACAGTTAAAGTACCTTTGCCGATGAATCACCATTCACTTATAAACATAATATTTACTCTTACGAAAACTTTCTATTATAACGGAGATGCTAATTTAAACATTAAATGCCGTACCATTACCTTCTTGAACTACTCGTGAAAATCTTTATGACTCGGCAGAGAGGATTTTCGATATTGGTAGTTGACGTGTCATAGTATAATTCAATCTAAAGATGATGAAAGAGGTGTCGAAGGACCTAGGATAGATGAAAGCTTCGAAAGACACGTCGCGACATCAAAGGAGCCGCCATCGTGTAAATTCCCCATGCGCATTTTCGATACGCTCCTCCGAAACGAGAGGGGGGAGGGGGCCCCTTATTTCGGAATGCATCGCACAGTACGCGTGGCACGGAATTCGCGGATGTTGACGAAGCACTTACCAGTTCGTGTCACGTTCTCTCTCTCGCTACAACTTCTTCGGAGACGTAACGGCAGTTTCGAACGTCGCATTGCATCTTCCACGTGCGGTCTCTGATGAACCCGGCGAGAGTATTCGTATCTAGCGGCCAATCTGCATGCCCGTCGTCTGATACCAGAAGTGCTCGATCTAATATCGAGTTCAAGGCAAGGAGACTAGCCATCACCTTTGGACATTTTGGATAATCCCAAAACTTGTGTTTTATGTATTATGACAGCTTAATTTGATATGATTGAGAAAAATTAAGTTAACAATTATAAGGGATCGGGGATATTAGGAAATAATTGTGATATAAATAATAAACTTTAAGAATATTACGTTGTGATAAAAGATACGAGAGAAATAAGAAAGCAACATAATTTATGCGGTAGCTGTACATTGTCTAAATCGTAAACTGTCTTATTTATCGAATCGTCTTTCGCAAATACTACTCGTGTTCGTTTACTTTGAAAATTTACAGATGCTTGCGGAGACTTAGTGAGAGATATTAACATCAGCAATCGCCTCGATTACGTCGTTTCAATGAATAAACGGCATTTTTTCTCTCTTCCTCCCATTCCTTTTTACCTCTGCAAAATAACAACGGAACGGATACGACGGATCCATTAAATAAGCTTTGTCGTTTGTCTTTAATGAGAATTAAACCGGAAACGTAAGTCCTTCATTACTTATCCCCTCCTCCAGAGGGATTGACATTAGGATGAGAACTGAAGGCTCTTCAATGGCCGACCGAATCCGAAGAGGCAACCTCACTCCAAGAAATATCGTCCGTTAACTGTTTTCTCGGCAGTTAAGAGGTTCTTCTTTCTCTGTCTCTCTCTTTGTGGGTCGAGGTCTATTGATTTTCTTGAGTATGATTACGTAGCAATAAGAACGCTGATTTATTTTGCGAGAGAATTGAACCCGTTAAAAGGTCGGAACAAATCGAAGGCTCTGACGAAACGAGCAAACTTTTCCGTTACCCATACATAGCATGCGTACCACTACTACGTAATTAAGAATTCGGTATAATTCTTGGGACACTTGCACGTTTTTGTGGAAACAAGAAACTTATCTGGAATAGGTCCAAAATCTAGTTAGAATCGGAGAAACTTTAGAATCGTTTTACTCATTTTAGCCGAACCGAAAAACATTTTCGACAAACGTAATTGCAGCCGAAAATCAATCTAATAAATCAATATCAATCGATAAATCAGTAAATCAATCAAATAAATTGGAAATCATCTTTTACATTGACATCGCTGCGCTTAGTTCTTTTTTTTGTTACGTAAACTAATGTTCAGATCTCCATCGCTAAATTGTGGCGGAAGAGATTGTCGATATACGTCGTCACGTGTCTCATACGAATTGGATCAGATACTTTCCATCTATAATGTATTCCTTCCATCGTCCTGCGTCTGAAACTCACTTAAACACGACAGCATCGTATATTTGCACCGATATATACGAAGCTACCTGCACCTTGATTATCGAATTATCTTCCGCGTTTCTGCTCTCTGCAGACGCAATCCGATGTTCGTTGCTGAATATATTCGCTGTCTCGCGCTGCTGGGATATCCGTGATTGGGTGCTTTCGACCAGATGTTTCGCCATGCATTAAAAAAAAAAAAAAAAAAGAACACACGAAAGAATACAGTAGAATAACGTATCGAGTGAATCAAGAAATATGCTGGCGGATAAAAATCGTAAAAATTGTTAAATATAAGTAAAGGAGTTGATAGGATATTATTATTTTAATGTATAGGCGTACTATACGATTTGTTACAATATTTATTATCTTTTTATACTCACTCCTACAATTTTCTGTTACTAAATATTGCAGAGTGTAAAATATTTTTACACATTTTCATTTATTTACAGAATATTTCATAATTTATATAGCATACTTTGCGAAATGTCTTATTATTTGTATCTGTCGCTAGCTTTTATTTCACAACACAAATTTGCCTCTTTCGAACGGACACTCTTTAAAGCGTGGTTTAAAAAGCTTGCACACAATTTGTGCGCTTTTGTCGAGGAAACCTGCTGGATCAAATCCAATAAAGTCGAGAAAAGCGATAAAGCGGTTAAATCGACGGCGCGTTAACGGGAAGCCCCGATCATTGTTTCGCGAAACCCAATGAGAAAAGCGTGGCTCGTCGAAGGTGCGATGGGGTATCGGGATGGAAGACGTATATACTCGTGTTTCTGTCTCTCCGCATTGCTTTTATTAGACTCAGAGTTAAATCGTCGCCGATTAAGGTAATGGTAACGGATGTAAACAACCAGACTCGCCAAGTTTTACATTTTATTTAAATTTGGACCGAGAGAAGAGGAGAGAGAGAGTTAAAGAGACAAGCAAATGATTACAATTATCAGTTAATTTATTTATTGTGATGTCGAACTGCGTGGACAGCTCTCAATTTTGCATTCATTGCGGGGTAGACTCTCCAGAAAGTACTCCATTTCCGCCAGGATCGCGTTGCCGGTAATTGATGAAAAGCAAATAACGAGCTTAAAATACTGGTCCCACGATTATACCGACTCTAATTGGGAGTGGTTCATCTTAACTCCGATTGCACGAGAATGACTCCTTTTGAGAAGCCTTTCATAAACGTTCGACCGAGCGAGGGCCAAGTTTCAGGTGGTTAGTAGCGGCGTCACGGTTTCGTTTTTCAGCACTAATGGCTTTCCGTGTCCGCGTGATTGAAGTAAATGCACCGCGATAAATGGATAGTTACCGGTGATAAACGAGCCGCGGAGGGCGAAGATATTTTTTACAGCTTAGGTATCTTCTTGGGCGCACATTACTTACCCGCAAAAATGAAGCAAACGCGGTTAAGGAAGTTTGAAATAATTAAGGGAGTGGAGATGAAGTGTTGATGAAGTTCAAGATTGATAATGGTTAGATTGGAAGCAAATTTAAACAGTGATTTCCTTGATGTGAGACTGAGCTTCTTTGCAAAGAATTCATACATTAGAAAATTGAAATCGAATCCAAATTTTTTTTCTATTTTTTCTATTAAGAACATTTATTTTGTACCAAGAATCACCTCTGTTTGCATGATTATCACATAATTATTCTTTTTTATGGATCACACTCTTGTATGTGTATGTGCTCATTGAGAGTTATTTTTTGCGCTTTTTAAATAGTAATAATATCGATATTATAATATCTTCCTCTTCTATTTCCCGATAATGTTCTCAATATGTACAGATATAATTATCTTGAGTCTTATTAGCAACGTCTAATTCAATGCTTCGCGCACAAATCGTAAATGCGATCGTTATGCTAGGAGATAATCTTATAACCAGTTTGATGGAGTCCTTTAAGGATCTAATTTGTGCTTCGTAAACAAGTTACTCAATCGAGGCGTAAAAAAGGTACTTTTGTAAAGTCCGGACAGCATCTAGATACGAAGTTATGGAATTCGTGTCAAGCGGCGAAATTAATGTTCTTTAGGAAGGTTCACCGATTAAGGGAAGAAGATCGATTGGTGAATAACCGGCCAGTAGGTTGCCTAACGCCCCGATATTACTATGAATTCCTGAGCTACCTGATTTCATACCATTGCTGACGTGGTGTATGAACATTTATCTCTGCCGCGTAGAATTGCTGTTTCGGTTGAAGGTATGAATCCGCAAGATGTAGTACTGCAAACATTTAACATCGTAGTGCTTGTATTATCAACAACTCATCTACGATGATGAGAAACAGTATTGTCTAGAAAAGAAAATATTAGATAGCAAAGAAACTCTTGCAATTAAGAGCTAACTGCTAGTCTAACGACAAACGTTATCGGAGAGTAAAGCGGCAATAGTGATAAAGCGAGTTTCGGCGATAGCAATACAAAATGTAGCCCGATTCGACTTGGTTTCGTCGTTATTGTTTGCGTTTCGATTGAGTCATTGTAACAGACTAAATTGACATCAGAACTATGCAACGCGATCTGAAAGCCGCGGCCAAAGCTTTTGTAGACCTAGTCATCCCCGATCGTCACATTCGTGCAACATGGCTTCGAGCATTTGTGTAAGCATTGAATTGCTTGCTTGCAGCCCAGCAAACTGGCAATTTTGTGTTTTAGAATGGGAATTTTGATTGTCGAGTTAATAAGTTCTTTTATTTCTTTTCCTAGAGAGTAAAAAAAATCTTTTAAGAGTAATATACTATACTATATATGTTATTGCTTAACATCACATTGCTTTAGCAATAAATAAAGACTATTTTTCAAAATCATTGAAATTAATTAATTTAAAAACTATCACACATAAAAATAAAAATGTTATATATTTTGGTATAAAGATAGTAATTATTATCTTTATTATTGTAAAGAATTGATGACGAAATAATAATTTTATTTTAGACAATTCTTTTATTTATTTATTCTATTTATCTTGTCACGAAAGTGACAAGATTGAATTTGTATTATTTTGATGCTCTCGCATTTCGCCAAGACGAGGGAGAGAATAGGTAGGCCGCGGGAAGGCATTCAGCAAGACGGATGGGTGGGCAGATGTCCATCACTTCCGGATGCCAGCGGAAACTAGACACAAGGGACGAACCGCGTTTCGGGCCACTCAAAGGATCGCAGGAATACCGAATCCAATCACGAAGTGTTGTTTACAGTATGTGATCTATTCCTAGATTCATTTATTTAATAATTGTATAGTGTAATATTAAATGACGAAAACTATATGCTATAGAAGATATCCCTTGTATATTTAAATATTTACATATTTGTTACGTATTCTAAATAATGTTAGGAAAGAAATTTTATAATAAGAGAGAGAGAGAGAGAGAGAGAGAGAGAGAGAGAGAGAGAGAGAGAGATTTAACTAATTGTCTAGTTCAAAATTTCGTGAATCAATATTATTATGTTTCTAAAATAATATTGCTAAGTTAATAGTTTGACGTTTTCATTTCTCTTCCACATTTCATAAATCAAATATTATGAATTTCTGTGGAAATAACTTTTGAGAAAAGTAACGAACATTTGTAAAAAGTTTTGAAAAGTATCCTAGTTTTGAAAAATATGTTTTCTTTTGACGTATTTCTCTTTTGCAACAATTCATTAATTTTTATGGTTTTTATTGATGAAAAATTCGATTATACTGCAGACAGGTTTCAATGTATCAATATTTTGAGCATTTTGCCTGGTAGAATTTAATAGAGTTATTACAAGATTCTTTATTGCTGGTCTTCCTTTGACCGTGATTTGTATTCGATATCATAGTTGCACTCTCTTTTCTCAATGTCGTCCTCATTTCTGGATCAAACATGGCAATATCGATGTCATCTCTCTTTTCCATTTCATCCTTCTATGTTACTTTATATTTCTCGCTTATTACCTATTCTCTTGATACAGATATTTACTTTTACGTGAGTGCGCGTTGCATAACGCTACTGCAACTATTATATAATGCATATCTCACGATTCTCGAATATAATCTACAGTTTTCTTCAATTTGATTGCTGAAACTCGCAGGCATTTTTTCGAATTTTGTTATTGCAGTTGTTGACGATTAAAATAGTCAATTATGTTAATAATTTATGACAAATAATTAAAGTACGTGCTGACATTGTCGGAAGTTAAACCAAAAAACGAGTCACTATTTTGTACGCATTTACTGAACGTTTCACGACTCTCTCGCTTGATAAATATAACGACAGAAACTATTGCAGATGATTATCTTATTACAATTACATAAATAATTACGAGTCTCGACTTAGCTTCAATTATGAAAATATCTTTCCAATTTCACAACTGATATACAGCGTAATTCGTCGCTTTTATTGTCGCTCTGATATAATTGAATTCCGCGTGATCTAATCGTTTCGTTAATGGCATTGGTAAGTCGTTCGTGCCTTCGGTTTTTATTTCCGGCGGAAAGCGCTAATAAAAACGAAGCGAGATTCGTTGTTTCCGTTTCTTTCTTCTTTTTTTTCTTCTTTGCTTGTGACAGTACCTCAGAGCGACCCTTTAATTCATCTCCTCTCAGATCCACCCGACCGCTTTTTTCTATACTACTTTCCCTTCTGGGGATATTCTCCAAGGAAGGACCACCATCATAACAGTGTTTTCTCTCGCATGCACGTGGAATACAAAGCATTGTCGAATCTACGAGTCCCAAGAGCGACTTCGTCTTCCGAACAGGATATGGTCGAGATGCGCCACGAGAATCGGGAGTTATCGCAAAATGAAAGGAACGATAATAGTCTAATACTATTATTCGTATCGCGTTCTTCGACTGTTTCTAATTCATTATTTTTTAAATATTTTCTTACACTGCACTCTCATATCAATGATATTTAGGGATGAAATTCGATAATTCGATTGGTGCTACACGATCTTCGTTATTTTAAGATACTATAAACTACGTATAACTGGATTATATGTCATAAGTAATAAACTCACAAGAAGGAATATAAAAGGAATTCAATATAAACGGATTATGTCAATAACTACTAACATGTCACTTTTATTAGCATTTTATATGCACTGCATTTTTAAATTGCAAAAAATAAGCGTTTGAAAAGACATTCTTTTATTTAATTTAAGTTTGGGAGATGCTGATGTGAAGTAAATTAACTATAAATATCCTCGCTATATTTGTTTTAACGTGAGGAATAGCTAAGCATGTACGTAAGAGACAACAAGAATGACGGAATTCATCTGACACAATTTGTCACGTCTGAGTACAAAACCGACCGTAAATATTTCCTTATGCACATGGTTCACCACCAAGTAATCACCTCTGCGCATCTTAATCTTTGCTCCTCTCGGTCTCTGACTTTACGCTCATCTACGATAATATTTTACATGTCCTACGATACCTCTGCACGCTGTGCTTCATTTAGAACCGAATAGAGTAAATCTTGTGTAATTTTGTGTGCCACATTTGCAAACGTAAGTTCAATTAATGCGGATTTTTATCGCAATGTTTAAATTTTGTGTTCGTCATTAGAGGATTTCTTTCTCATTGCATGGTTTATTGAAAGATTTAAGCGATAGTCCATATATTTTCCTCTATTTTATTATAGTATTTGTGAAAAAAAATCGTTTGTGTCTCCGCTTGCAGTGCTGACCCGGATACAGAAATTTCAAGTGAACGGGATTTATTTCTCGTTATCGACAGGTTGAATATTTTCCTCGTTATAAGCCTGCTCGTTCGCGCAGATAACACCATCGAAGATGACCGTTTTGATAATGTCTAGCGTGGGATATTGGCGGCTATTATTCAGGATTTTATTCCCGAATACGCTACAATGTACGCATGACTTACATCATACCAAGATAACAACGTTCGAAAACTAACGAGATGAAAATTGGGCTTTGTTTCATATCCGATATCGACATAACCGATCCGCAAGTCTGTCAATCGTCAGAGTGGAATAATAACTGATGTTGCCTTTCTAATCGAGAAGTTTTTTTCAGTTCGGAAGTTCTCATGACATTTGATGTAACAGCCGTGTATTTTATTAGTTCTACATGAAAATTCTTGAAAATATAATATATATATAAAATTTAAAAATTTACATATATAATTAAATTAAATTTATATATATAAAATTTAAAAAAATTTTTTTTTTAATTATATATATATGCATACTTTTATATAGAGTAATATTAATTTTCTTTAAAGAGATAATAAATAAATAAGCCGTATAAAGAGATAATAAATAAATAATATTTTATATGCATATAATATATATTCTTGTTCTGTTATTAAAGACTTCTACATCGTAATATATTCGATGCTTTCCCGATGATGTCATTATAGTTCTCCTTTCCCTTTCAAAAAATTTTTGTAACGTTAAAGACCAACCTTTGTGAAATGAACGTGAAAGTGTTAACGTCATGTCGATAACACGTCCTAGCTTTAATTAATTCGCATGATCCACAATTTGCGAAGGGAAGGTTCTTCAGAGTAATCTTGAGCCAATTTTTTATCTGCTACGTGTTAAACTCAACCACCCAACCTTTTTCGAAACACCGAACTCGATTAAGCTTCTTGTTTGGACTGCGCACAATTATTCCCAGTCAGAAATGCCAAACTAATTTAAAACTGTTTATCATTAGAAGGTATGAATGGAAGAATGTTTCTGGCAGTTTAATTTGAAATAAAAAAGACCATTACGGCATTTTCAATTCAAAGATACTTAACAAACTACGTAAATTCATCATTGCTCTTACGACGCCATTGTTGTATAAAAAAATACATGAAAATTCTTAGTATAATCACCGTCTATAATTAAGTTGTCATTAATTGAGAGATCTAAGAAAGTAACATTTTAGATTCAATGAAATAAAAAAAATATCACCAGTTTTTGTACATCTATTCTTAGACAACAAGAACTATTTATTATATATGAAAATTGTATTTTTATTGCTATATATAAATAGTAAATTATACTATTATTTGTTATATTTAAAAAAATTGTTTTAAATAGATGCATTTTACACGCTTTTATTATTGATAATAGTTTTTTTTAAAAATAATTCTACATAATTAGAAAAATGGAATTTTTTTATAGTACAAAGTGTTTCTGTTATCTTTTTAATTTCGAGAGGCAATTTGAATTGAAATGTCGGAAGCGAGTTGCGGTGTCTTCATCCTCGTCGCCTTTTTCCGGTAATCTGTACTAGCATCGCCGTCGAGTAGAACTGTTCAAGATGTAGGTGTGATAACGAACTAATACGGGTTACGATGTAATCTGCATAATAATGCGCGGGCGTTATTGGTCCGTGGATTTCTCTTCGGCTGCATACAGATTCAAAATTACTGAGACGCTTTCGAGCTTCTCGTCGTACACGTGATGATAGAAGTTGAATCAGTGCGCCCGGAATTTCAGTCTTCTTTCCCTCCCGTCGTGGATTGCTGCTGAATTTTAATGGCTCCTAAAGACACCGGGACTTTTCCGTGGCTTTAAATTTATTCCACCTGTTTTCTCTCGCCAGCATTACTTACAATTTAATTATGATATGTACCGAAGAAACCGCGCTAACGTCGAGTTCCTCCATGACCAAAAACAGTTGGCTCAGTTATCTTGTTGCAAGCAGCCATCGAAAAAATCTTGCGTAATTAAAAATTAAAAACTTATTGCGTCAAAAAAATTATATTTTATTATCATAATAAATTATGTATAGTTTATTTACAATTACAAATATATAAAATAGAAAGAAAAGAAAAATTAAAAATTAGAAAGTTTGCTCGTTTATCCACTTTCTCTATTTTAACTCACTCTACTGATTATATCTTAGTCGCTATAAAGTAGTTACTCTTATGCCTCATCAATTTACTTTTCCTGCAACGTGAGCTTTTAACTTCAATCCCATTTATCATCCAATTCTATTCATCTGCCGTTCCTATATATTTATTAACTTTACTGTGAAATATCGTATAAAGTAATTATTAAAGTTAAATAGACATCATGGGGGGAAACCGGGTCGTTCTCGAGAAAACTTATCTAAGATCGATTTTAATATTCTTCAGATATTGTGACTGAAATTTCCGAAGTATGCGCCGATGTATTAAGATAAACTTTATTACGAAGTTACGTCATATTCTCCATGTTGAATAATTTTAATTATCAATCTACTAAATTTCTATGATTTTTATCATTTTATTCCGATACAACTCGGAAAATTTCGATCCGTTATTAAACACCTTTTATCATCTGCCGCGTCATCACGACGAGACCTGCTACCGTACATCAACAATTCCCTGCGGAATTTTTTTTCATCCGGTTTAAGCCCATTGTAGATTTACGGCGGTGCTCTAATACCACTTTGAATGTCTGATACGTTGTAATTCCAGAAACTCCGCAGTCGAGCTCCCACTTCCGGTGGCCGTTGAGAACTTTGCCGATAACACTATGTTGCAGAGAGACAACCCAACTCGGCCGTCTCGACCGTTTGATTTGCGTTCAATTTCTAGATGCCATTTCAGTTTTTACTTGCTTCCCAAAATACGATAAAGCTTCTGCACCATTGTATCACGGATCAGTCCTTAATTTGCCATAGTATTCGGTATTCACAAGCTTTAGCATTAATTAGATTTGACCTCGATAGAATTACGAATCCTCTTTTTTCTACATATATATTTGACTATTGGAAATATAAACGTTATACATATTATATTACACGCCTAGTTGCGGTAGTTTCATGATTGAAAAAGAGGAAAACATTTCTTATATATTACATAATATATTACATAGAAATTCTCCGATATATATTATGTACATTTATTATTCACATTATATTTTAATTTAGTTAATTCGGATGTAATTTAATTAAACTTTCTTTTTGATTTCCGCATTTATCTTACATTGGAAGAGCAAAAATAAACATCTGGAATTTGCGAAATTTTTTCTTCTTCCAACGATGAAATTATAATATATAAAAGTTCTATTTTAATTGCGTTACTTACTTCATTGTTATTTCAAAGTTATAAAAACTAATTTAATTTTTCATACCTTTTCGTCTGCTTAATGGTAAAGATACTATTATATTCTTAAATCTGCCTCCGCATTGTGTAGGTGGATCTGAATGACTAGATACTACTCCAGAATATTGTATCCGTGATATTTTCAGCTAGTTTCTTACTTACTTTATATATGACACGTGTAATTCGATATGTCAAACGAATATGATACCCACGGCCAATTAAATTTTTATTTTATCACTTTTCAAAAATATTCTGTGCTCATGTGTGAATGTAGATACGAATACGCATAATCAATCACTGGTACATACAATCGCGTGTATAATCAATCATGTTATTCTGTCTTCCCCCTTTCTAATCTCTCTACATAATATATAATAATTAAAAAATACATATATGAAGAAGATACTAAAATTTTGATATAAAGATAATGTAGAGAATAGTAAATTTATTTTACAAATAATTAAAACAATTCCATATATATTGTCATATACATTGTTTGGGATTTTTTATAAAATTGTGAACATAAAATCATAAAAGATAAAGTAGTTGTATTTTATCTTTAGAAACTTTTGTAAATCATTCTTCTAATTCTCAAAGTGACATCAGTATTATCAACATTTACTGTTAAAATAAATATTTTTGGAAATGGAAAACTCTTTGAGAGAGTTTCTTGTAAAATTTGCATATATACTTACGGCTTGTGACATTTGAAAATATCATGGAGCACAATATCAAAGCAGTAAAAGATAGCAGAATGAATTGCTTAGTAGTTCTTTGAAAGTTCAAACCCATCAAATCATTCATAAAAGTTCAAACGGTTAAATTTATAAGCGACTATTCTTATTTTATAGTAAGATTTCTCATTGGACTGCTGTTCGAAGATACATATTTAGTTTGTTTTTTAGTATAAAAAATTAATAGAAAACGTGTGATTCGCGAATTCCAAGAAACAATAAAAGATTATTTATAGGGCGAAGCGATAATACAGCTCCCATTTTATTTTTACACGAATTTCATTATTAGAAATTTGATATAAGTAGATACGTTATCTAAATTATATTGAATATTTATTTGATGTACACTTGTTGATCATACGTACAAAACTCCAAATTAAAAGCATAGGTAAACATTCCTATTTATTTTATAGTAAACACATTTATATTTTATAGTCAATATTATAAGTATAAAGAATTTGTTAAAAATCTATTTTTACACTACAAGAGTAGTATAAACATAATATTTTAATAACAAAAATAATCTTAGATTACAGATAGACAAATACATAAATAAGGACAATGAACTAAGCTATACTGACGTATAATACGATACTGACGTATAATTGTAAACTAAACAAATCTAAATGACAGACATTACGATATAATAAGGCCTATAATAAAGTCATCTTTTTAATGCACTAAATTTGATTGCATATTTTGTACGTTCCAGATGTTTTGTATATATTTATTGTTCTTATCATTTAAATTCAATATACCGCGGTACAAAAACAAACAAAAGAATGAGAATACAATATATATATATATATATATATATATATATATATATGTATATATAATATGTATATATATTGCATTGTATGCATATGTATGTATTATATTTTATTAAAAGTTTTGGGATATAAAAATTTGGATGGATAAAATTAATTATTTGCAATATACTAGAAAAATGTTGTTTATCAGTTCTGATAAAGAAAACAGAAATATAAAAAAATATAGAATATTTTTTATTATCTATATGTATATATAACAACACTGTATTTAAATGCTATGGTATCGCCGAGACTTGTCGACTATCGGTTATCGTTAACTCCTTTCCCCCAAAATGAACTACGTTACCCTATTTTAGGCGGATTATGCCATCGGATTAACAATTTAATTATACAGAGAAGGATCCGAAATTATTAACGGTAGAATATTATATAAGTCTTGAAATTGGTACTTCGTACATTTAGTGCAGAATCTTCAGTGTAAATTGACATTTATAAAGTCGTAAACACTTTCAGTATCTTGCATTTAATGATTTTATAGCTTCAACGATAAGTTACTTCGATATTTTTTTTGAATTTATAAGTATACCGATTAATAAATCATTTTTTAAATGAGATATCTCGTATGTTAACCTTATGTTATTTATGAATATAGTAATTCTGCAGTACTTAGTTAAAAACTGATTAATTAAAAATTATTTTAATAATATTATTACTAATGATTGTTGGTAATGGAATTAAAAAGCGTACTTTTATATATTATTTAATTTAATTTTCTTATATTCTTACATATACTTTTTCCGATAGAGAAAAGAGAAAAAGTATGAACGAGAGAATCAAAATAAATTCTATTGCACCGAAAATTATATTTTCACCTAACGATAAGTAAAAATTATCCTGCAGAATATTAAGCATCTTCAAAAGTCCACTTTCAAGGCTTATGATGTTTAATTAAGGCCAAACTTAAGCTGACACAGCTTGTGCAAAATATGGTTCGTGTTTGTCACGTCAGGTATTCTACTATAGCAGCTCACATAGCGGCTATGTAAAGAGAACACATGTATAAAGTGGTAAAAGAAAGTGCTCTCGACCGTGGAGACGCTTATTTTACCAAGTGTTTGCGATAAAGTCTACCGTGTTTCAATGCGATGGTGGACTATTCCGCGGTAATCCAAGTACGGACTTTATAGAGCAATCGATATCATCTGCATTTATCTCTCTTAATACCCGTTCTTTTCAGCCGTTGTCGTCGTGTCGTCCTGCATCTATTGGTCGAATTTACTGATGTGTTCTTGCCGTGCGTATAGAATACAGAGCTACGCGCTAATTAAACGCCAACGTAGTAAAAAGGGTCAAGAGTCTCAGAGAATGCACGTGAGATGGCTTTGATTATACTTATTACGACGACAGGTTGTGGTAGGGACATTAATATTCGAATGACCCGATATTCCATCGATTTACGTGTCCAATAATTCAAAATTCGCACGCTTCTCGAGTGATATTATTTTAATAACTGAAGTGGGAGCAGTCGTGTTTCTAATTTTATAATTATTGTGTTATATATTTTACATTAGTTTAGAGTATTTTAATGTCATTATTACATAACATTTTTACAAATTAGTAATTCTTAAATGAAAATATATGTAGTTAAAAATTATTATTTCAAGAATATTCTGTTTCCTCACTGAATAACAATTTATAAGAATTTATATAAGAATTTCTACAAGCGTAAACATTTGAAAGTCACTTTTCTAAATTAAACAGTTAGTAAGATGTAGGGTGATTGCAATTTCGAATACATATTGTGATAAAATTTTGAATAATGAAACTGTGGCATACGATTGAATTGCAACAATGTACCTGAATATAATTAACCATGGTAATGATACATAATTTAATGTTATAATTCGCTGGCCAATTATGGCACTGTATTAACAGTAAAATTCAATAGAACGCTACGACAAAGTGACTTGTAATTCGCTATTATAATTTAATTCTGAGGTAACAAACGCATGAACTAGCTAAAATTGTCTTGCGGCGTGTGCAAATTAAGAGAATTCATTATCATTTAATAATATTAACAGGAACAACTTACTTAATAATTAGTACTTATTACTTAATAATAATTAATATGAGATAATGTCAATATTGTCACAAAAATCTTTGCATGTGAGCAATTTCTTCCAATCGCAGGTTACACATCGGTATTTATATCGAGAGTAATATAAAAAGCATATCACGTTAATTCGTAAATTTTACCAGTATTAGGTAAATTTTGAAAGAAGAATATTAAGATGCAGTTTATGTGCTTACTCAATAAATAAAATAAACTTGTTGCCACTTTGCCACTAACAAATCTTTTTGTTCCATCTGTGTCAGAAGTTAATCGTGATAAATACATGATAAGTAACACTATGCATTTTTCAATGCAATTCATCATTTTGAACTTATCATACTGAAGAAATTAATAATATAAAAGCACTCTATAGTATTAGTAAGCATGCGTTTTCCATTATGGATGGATTTGGCAAAATCACACTGACGCATGACGAATTTACTTTTTCATTGTAGATAAATGACAGATGATGGAATTCGTTGCGTAACTACACACATCCGTGAGATTTATATACATGGTTATTCAATTCTCACGTATGTATGTTTACGCGTTAATGCCATCCGGCTAAATAAAATCGATTGCGTCCACAGCGCTGATTGCGCTGCAACGCGTCGTGGTTTACCTTTACAGATGTACATATCATAATTAAGCTCACAATTCTAACGCGTTCTGACGTAAGTTTGGGATTGCCGCGTGTACTCGTCGAGGCAGAAGATGAAGCGGGCGAATGCGCAATCTGTACAAATGCATGCCGTCCGTGCTCTCCATTCGGATTTACCGCTCGCGGTTGCTACGCGCTTTCCAAAAATTGTTTTACCGAAGGTGCACTTAAACGTAGAAACGCAGAGATGAGAAATAGAGAAAATGTAGCAATGAGAAATGTAGAGAAGCAACGGCTTCTCTGCAGTATCTGCAAAATGAAAAAATTAAATGTGGATATGTTTATATATTTGTAATTGATAAATTGTCATAAATGTCAGACAAATATTGAGTCTGTTTTTAAAGTTATCAATAAAACCTGAAAACAATTATTAAAATCACTTTTTGATGAATATATGAAATTCACTTTAATTATTTAATTATTTCTCTCTCTCTTTTTAAATTACTCTTTTTAAATTATATATATTATGATATTCGAATATAATGTGAATTACGCCGTTGCCAGAGTTGTGGATAAATCTTTGTAAAAATGGCTATTGCAAAATGGATGACCTCCCCATCATATGACGCAGAGTCTTACCTTGCTACGTTGTTACCCTGAAGGGATATTTATAATGTGATAAAAACTACTATAAGAAGGTAAAAAATAGTATAAGTGCCGAGGAAAGGAGGAGAACTATTTTCGTTTTTCTCAGTATCTATTCACCTCGACCCACTTTCTTCCGGATGACTTTCCGATCCGGCCGTTATTTATATTTTCTGTCTGACGCGCCGCCTGTTCTCAAGGACCCCACCGGTCCTTGCATCTAGGTACAAGCCCTTTGCGGAAGCATCGTCCATTTGTCCTCGTTTCTTTCCACGGCCATGGTAGGGTTAGATATAAACACGTATGCGATCAACACCGTTGCTAAAATAAAACTGCGACAGCTGACACCGTAACCTTCAGAGATTCCTTGATCATCTTACAAGAGACGTTAAACATTGATACGCACTTTGCAGAATATGCACTATCAATTATCTATGTATGTTGAAACAATTGTGTGTGTAATATGGCGTTTTTTTCTCTTTTAGAAATGTTTAGAAATGTTTTTTCTTGAAAAAGTTTTTATTTAAGTTTTGTTTTTATTTAACTTATTAAGATGTTTTTATCTAGCTTATTGAGATTATTCAATATAGTATAGTATACGTATAAAGATTTCACAATTATCGTAATTACCAAGTATTAATGTTACATATATCTCCCATTCGATAAATCTGATAGTACAGCGTATATTAGAGTAATTCAATTAATTCTTCATGTGATAATGTTTACTCTGATAACTATGAGGTAATTGTTTCCATTCACGTTAATTGGCCTGGTAGTCAGTCTTTGATTATTTGCACAGGACGGTTATATCTCTGTTCTAGTACTTTAATGTTATTCCATAATATTAACTTAACGTGAATATCTTAACCAATTAAATAGCTTCCCTTTTTCTGTATATCCCACGCTTTCACTCACGGTAGGTCTACTTGACCTGGTGCTTTACATATAGTAGCACTGCTTTTAGGACACTTTAAATTTTAGAAGATATTTTCTCAAAATTTGCCGTAGATTTTTATTCGATATTATATTTGACGTCAAGAAACTATATCGTGTCACGGACTACATCTTCGAGCTACTACTGTGTATTTTTCTGCCTTTGCGAGAACACTATAGAAAGGTAAAAGTTGTTTTTGGAGTAAAATGCCGCCTGAAGGTCTTCCAGGAATTTTTGTCCTTCCAAACGACTTCGCTTCATGAATCATTCTCGCGAAATCGTCTTTCCGACTTATGGAGATTGTAAAAAACGAAAGTGGTCGTTGAAGATGTTATCGTTGTTAAGCATGAAGAGAATAACGCAAATTTCTCCTCTAAAAATTGAATAATCAAATTACTCAATATCCAAATAATATTTGTGCATATTCAGTCAAATCATGGTTATTCTCTCTACAAGTATGCATGTAGTTTTATTATTATAGCTATATTCTACTTACTACTTAATATGTTTTTGAAGTTTGCTCTACGAAGATAAAGAAAGGATCAAAGATTGTTTTTTTATCTCTTACGGTTCCCTTTGGAAAATGAGATCTGCGCACCTGTCTACTGAAAAGAATTCCGGGTCTTAGGATTTTGCTCAAATTACAACGAGAACTTTTTGTTTTTCTTACGCGACGTAGATTTACACTTGTCTTATATGTCTGTTTGACCGCGTTATACTTGGAGTGATGTTCTACGAACATTGCAACTTAACTTTTCTTAAATTAAAACCGTTTCAAGTGAAATATAAGGAATTGAAAAATTTTTTTTTTTTGAGAGTAGTGATAAGATTTTGTTTATCTTTTCAATTTAATATTATCACAGTCGTATATGAATCGGTAGTATTAAAATGGAACTTTATCATTTTCTTGAGTTTTTTTTTTGTAAAACGGTAGATCAATTTTATTGAAATATTATCAGCATGCCGTAATATTAGTTATAAGCTTTATGTAATACACGTGAGAGATTAGCCTGTGTAGATTAATCACCTTAGTTTGGAACTTACTGAGTATATTAGGATTATTCTAACGTAGCTTATTGTGCCTTAGTTATACAGATTACAATGATGTGGTACGGGTATTTAATCTCCGGCGATTGAATTTAACGAAGCTAGAGATAGTCATAGAATATTCATAGACGCGGTTACTTACGTCGTGTCGAATTAATCGTCGATTCGCTTCATTGCTATTATCTGAATTAAGCTACGACTTTTTTATTTAATTATTAGATTATTACAAGATGATTTTCTTTTGTCAAATAATGGATACGTCAGTATAAGTATTTGAGAGAAGAATAAATAATGAAGTATCTGAGAAGTTCGTCGCGTGATGTGAGCATTGAGATATGTTTATTAAAAAACTATTATTAGAACGCAAACTTAATACGCGAGAAAAATGTAATTATTGTCAATATCAAAACTATTGAAAATTGAATTGGATTTTTTTCGCACAATTTAGCTACGCAGGATAAAACTTTCGTTCTTCTCCTTCAGTTTGGATCAATGTCTTCATCCATCTCTTCCTCCATGAATCTCTGCGTTTCTCTGCTTCCCTAAGTGGGAACCTGGAGTCTCACAGCTATTATCCTTTAGGCGGTTTTTTACTTAGTTAACGTTTGCACGCGGGCAGGAAAGTAGAAGAAAACATCGAGTAGGATGAAGCAGGACACGCGAACTCTGATAAAGTCACGAGACGAGAAAAGAGATATCAGGTGTCCTTGCCTTCTGGGACCACGTGTAACGTCGGGAGGAGATGACTTCTTCCTTTCTTTTTTCTGTCCCTCTTTACTCTCTTCCCTCTTCAGGTCGTAATTGAGCGGACGATCTTAACGCTCGAATGGCCACGAATGGCTCACCTCACTGGTATCTAACTGTCGTGGAAATCATAGAAGTGTTTCACGAGCCTCAACGGAACAGCGCTTTGCAGTTTGTGGTCTGCGTGCGAGCTTCAGTTTGGTCTGGAGTCTTGATAATTCTTTCTCCGCCGATGCGACGACGTGACTGCCCTGGGACGTGTATGGGCGAAAAACGTCTCATCTGAGAATTATGATACCAATAACTGAATATTATCTTTAACTCATAAATCAACAATTTTTGGAAACGCTACAATGTCCCGCTGTTCTAAACTTCGACATTTATTGCGCAACATTTTCTTTTTTAAAAGGAAAGAAATAAGCTATCTATGTGTGTGTTTCGAACAATCGAAGATGAAACTTTTCCAGAAGTTCCTCAGTCACACATTCAGTTAATTCTTAATGATCACCAGTGCTGAAACGACAAGAAGGCAAAAGCTGAGGTTTATTCTAGTAAAGTCGAATAAAATTTGAAAAGCAGACAAGTTATTTTGGCGTTTTCTTTTTTTCTCTTTTTATTTTTGCGCTGGCTGCTATTTAAGATAAATTCTTTCACGAGGACTGGGAGCAGTCAAATATAGCTTAGGCGGACTTGCCCGATCAAAAACTTCCGAAAAAGAACTTCTCCCGAAAGTCGGAGCTTGGGAAGATCCACGATACCGCCGTGAGGATAGTTTCTTAATCGACCGAGAAAGAAGCCTTTCAATAAGTCGTAGAATAAAAGGACAATAGCGCGGACGGAGGGAACGGAAATGGAGAAGCGGAGTCTGGGACAGTGCAAGCGGGGAAAGGTTTGCGGCTCTCACGACACAAATTCTGTAACCGAGTCTAACTCTTTTAATAGTTCGCTGGTCGCGCTAACTTCTTTTTTTAGCGTCGTGTTCTTGTTTTCCTCGTTCTTGCACCACCCGCATTAGCGATGGAGGACGATCACCAAACAGCTATACAGAGAAACGGTGAAGCCAGAGGGCTCCAATAAACTCCAACTTTCCTACCAACAGCTAACTTCGATGCAGTGAACTACATCAAGGCCCAAGTTCCACCTTGGATTCTTCTACGAACTTCGCCCTTATCCTGGAAGAATTCTAGGACATCCGCGAATTCCTCAAGAACCATGTTATGATTAACTATGATCTTATGATCTTAATTAGATGATATTATATAATATTATATAATCTTAATCTTAGCGAATGTATTTTGGAATAAATATACGTTTAATTCATTTCGTATGTGGATGACTGTATGTACTCGGAACAAGATATCCCCGAAAATTTTATCAAATATAATAATCATTTTTTTATAACTAAAATATCAGTAGCTTCTTTCAATAATAATATAATAATGTGATAACTGTTATTATTGAACGAAGCTACTGACATTTTAGTGAACCGAGTTAAAAGGATTGCCACTATTGTCGAATAGCAACAATTTTTATTTTATTTTATACGTAACAAATAAATTCTTATGCAAATATATAAGTATTATTAGGTAGACATTTGTGCTTAAATATTATAATAATAAACTTATTATATTTATTTCATTAATATTTCTAGATGTAGTTGTGTGTTTATATAAAATGTATACACTTTTTATGTGTGCTCTTTTTTACAAACAAAAAATTTGAAAATATGTTCTAGAATTCTATAATATTTAGATTTTCTATTTAAAATTTTTCCTTGCAAATTAGTTCGTATATTGATCTATTACTTGGTAACGTGGACTTTTTTTCATCACCAAATTGGTCTCCCGACTGGTAGCGAAACTTCGTTAAAGCACGACGTTAATTGCATTCAAAACGTTTCCACCCGCAGATTGTCACTACAATTGCGGTAGTTCGCGGACAACCACCGTTTAATTACAACTTGCCGAAGAATACGCCATTCCGTAAGAGGGAGAAAGAGAACGAGGTATAAAGAATGGAAGGGAGAAATGGAAATTATAATTATTAAATTCACCATCCACAAAGTTCAAGAAAAGAAATGGAAATCGAATTTCCATTTCGAAGTTTGTCGCAAAAATACAATAACTCGATTACATCACTCTGGAAATACTTTAAATAAAAAATATCTTGTGGATCAAGTATTCTCGCGACTAATAAACGTATAAAAATTTGTCTGTTGTTTTATCAACCAATACTGTAGGAAATAAAAGATGGAAATTATATTTCCGGATGAAAAATGCAATTATAGAAGCAACTTCAACCGTATATATTGATTTATTTCAGCTTATTGTTAGTCTTGTTGAACTCTGTGATAGCTAACTTTTTACTAGCTTCTTTTGTAGCCGAAAT
Source organism: Crematogaster levior (assembly GCA_901521435.1). Classification (NCBI taxonomy): domain Eukaryota; kingdom Metazoa; phylum Arthropoda; class Insecta; order Hymenoptera; family Formicidae; genus Crematogaster; species Crematogaster levior. The sequence goes on from CABEGB010000750.1 coordinate 83,776, forward strand.
AATGCTTCACGTTCTACAAATAAAATTAATGTAGATGATTTGTAAACGGATATTTCTGCGAAAGAAAGATAATTGAAAAATATTCTGTAACATAAAAATTTATTTGAACAAATTTTGATCATCTTAATGGAACTAGTTTTTTGCGTGTCACACTGCGAAACGAAACGTTTCGGAAACAAAATCATCGTATACCACAACATACATAAATAAACTTTCGCGAGTTTCTTTCTTACTTCTATTCTCTTGAGTTGTACATCAAAGAGAAGGACTCTTTTGAAGTGTGAGAATGTTTCTTATCGGATAGAGTGATCTCTCTTTCCCCGTGCGGAAGTCATCTGGAGCGAGCGCTCTGAAGTTGGGACTTTGATCGTAAGACAACACGGGGGTTCGCGATCACCTGGCGCAAACAAAAGAAAACGACACAGCATCAATAAAGAAATGCAATTTGCAAGCAATCAGCGCCGAGAGGCAAAAGTAAAACTAGGTGGATACATTCTGAAAGTTGCTCGCGAACCCGCGAACCGACCGTCGTAGTTCAGGCAAGACTGAATATCTCCTGAGGGACGCGCTGCTCGCGTCTTTACTCATGCCTGGAACTTTACTCAGGTCTGTTCCTAATCCCCTCTTACGCCCTGCCCTTTCCAGGATTCATGTCTCTTTATTCATCCTGCAGCTCTTATCCGTACTAAAACTTGCCTCAACTCCAGGTCATTATTTCATCTCTAACGAGCCCCGATATCCTCGCTCTGTTTTGAACTTCTTTTTTTTTCTTTTTTTTTAAGAGAATAATTAGGGTAATAACAATTTAAGTTATACCAATAATAATTCCTATTTCATACTTCCGAAGTTTCAAAGCAGAAGTTATTTATTTGCAGAAATTATTTAATTAATATATCTCGATTTAATTGACCTTAATGGTCTTTTAATGTCGTAATTAAAAACTAAGTAAAGTAAATTTGTTTAATTTGATATAGCTAAACTTGTGTGTGCAAATGTGTTTGAACTATAGATAATTAAAGATAAAGAGCTTTCCAAATCGGTTATTTAATAATGCTCGATGCAACATGTTTTATCAAATCACAATTGATCAAATACATCACAAATTATTACTTTGATATTAAGTAGGTTGCGATGATGTAACTCCACAGTTGGAAGCTGAGTGCTCGTTGAGTTTCTCGCTATTTGTTTCGAAGTTGCAAGTACATTACTCAGTAGTGGCAGTTGAGAAGACTGTTTTGCACCTTCCGTGAGGTTTGTATTTCATCGACAATAGCAGATTCCAAAATAAATCACACATTATAAACTTCGTTATAGTTTATCTTGAAATATAATGAAATATATCACAAATTAAAAGAATAAATTAAATTAATGATAAATTAATTAATATATAATTGATTAAATTAGTAAAGATAAACGACCGTAAATTTAGATAAATAGAATTTATGATAGAGTTAATAATGATACAATTCTGTTGACAGTTTCTCTATTATGTACAATCATACATATCGTAAGCAATCATAATTTTACGGTAATTTCATTATCTTTAGAATTGACAGAATAAATTTACAGAACAATTTAGTGAATACTACAGAATAATTTAGCGAATATTATCGCAGGTTGAAATAAAATCTCTTGAGTTATGGTCGTAACAATAGTGCGGTTGTGGTGTTAACTTTTTTATTTAAGTATAGCACATGAGTTGTGGTCGGAAGGTTAATTAATTTATTCTTTACGGATTTCATTCGGTTTCTTTAACCATTCCCGGGTCATTTAGCCCCTCCTCGCTTACTTTGCGACATCACTCCGTTAGGTACTTGGCACTGCCGTTACGTCGACGATGGCCGCCGCTACTCGCGAAGTCAGACCGTCCCACGGAATACTAAGCGCCATCATTTGGCACGCTGACTACGGATGCATGCAAGTTTCCTTTACTTCGTACCCCTTTTAGTCCGCCTCCTTCTTTGAGCTTTTTCTCTCTGTTTCTGTCTCTTGGCTCGAATATTTTATTTGCACTGCAGATCTCCGAGAGGATTGGCCGCATTCCGTTTCTCAGTATTGATTTCGCGTCTTTTTGGAATTCGTTCGTGTCAGTTTCGTATCGGCAATGCTGTTTCCGATTTCTCTTCCGTATTCATTTTTACAGCGCAGATTTCAATTTAAATTAGATTAATGTCTGTTCGTTTTTGCATTTTAATAAGTAATTATAATAAATAATTTCCGAATTTTTTGCAACATAAATAATTAATAATAAACTCGTGTTTAAATCTTTCTAACGTGTTGAAATTTTCAAATCTATATCAACGCATAATAACGAAAACAATTTTAAATTTCAACGCGTTAGAAAAAGTTAAATACAAGTTTATTGAATATTTATTTATCTATATGCTGCCAAAAATTCAGAAGTTGCTTATGTATATTAATTTATTATGCTTAACATAATTATCAAGCGCAATTTGCAAAAAATTATTATAAAAATATCTTTGTGGAAACAAATGAATTTTATAAAACGTATGTATAATCGAATACGCGGTAATTAACATTATTAAATTTTATTAAATTAAATAATGCACAACTATATAATTATGCATTTGAGGTGTCTAATTAATGTGGTTTAATTTTATGTAAATTCTGTTCTTAAGCAAACTTTGATACGTGGAGAAATATCGTCATTTGTCAATAACATTTCCATTTATAGTATACACACGTGCTCTTTGTACAAGTTGCGTAAGTTTCCATCTAATCTTGCGTATGAACTTACAATTAGCCTCTATACTGCCATACCCTTCTTCTTGTCACTGTGTGAGAACCATGCGTGTAGAACTGCGAGTCCATAGAGTTTCCACAGTTCCATGCTCTTAAGACATAAGTATCCATGTCTATGTCATTCGACGCAGAACAAATTGAACACGGCTTTATGGTCCCACCGCGACTCTTTCCGAGAGCCACTCGAGCTACAAACGCGATGGTGGTCTTTCGACGAAGGCAGCTTTCTGAAATACTTATTAAATACCTTCTGTCCCGCAGTTCAATAATCTACAGTAACATGATTGTGCCTTGCGGCGAACTCTCTCGACGAACATGATCAATAATTTCGGAGTGGAAAAATCAGAGGAGACTCAGTGCGATAGCGAACGCGTTGTTGGCGGCGGCCGATCTTCCTCCCTGGTTACTTTCACGATATTATTCTTTAGGATTTGTTCGTCGTAAAGTCTTTATTAAAAGTCGGGATCTCGACAACCGCGCAAAGTTTCAAGTTGATTTTTTCCGATATCTTCCTTATCCATTACCAACTTCTGCGTGTTACACTTTTCTCCCGTGATCTGTTTTATGTTTTTTTCATGTGTCTCCTTGTTTCTGACTCTCGAAATGATTTTAGAAATTTTATATAAAGACGTAGAATGCCGAGAAGACAACAAGACAGAATGTTAAACACAAGTTTCGCAACTAATAAAACTAATGAAACTGATAAAACTTTATCTACACTTAAGTTTCAGTATGTTAATATTAGTGGAATGTTTTATAAATGTGTAACTACGTAATAGGAATATTAAATTTTTATGTATGTTCAAAACTACTTAAAAAAATAGGTAATTATATTATGGAGAAGGATGGAAAAGAATCTGTATATACATACATATAAATTTTTGAAAATATGTTTGTTAAATTGTGAAATACTGTTACTCTATTTATTTTCCAATTACATTTCTAGGAGCAATGCATATGTGTCTTTTTTTGACTACATGTTTAAATGTAGTTGGATTATTTGCAAACCATTAGTAATAGCGAACGCTATTCTCGCGGACATATTGTTATATATTTGAATTAATGGTTATGTATGATATTTAATAATAATAAATATTGTTAATATCATTAATAATAAATTTTAAACACTGCATGTTGGGAATATATTTGATTATATGTTACACTGTTAAATATTAATTCGTGGTATTAAAAAATTAATAACACAATTATTTCTTACAAAAAAATAATTTAGAAAGGTAATTTAGAACATATATTTGCCGAATTTTACTGTATGTATATTTTTCTCTGTAACCCAACTTTCGTTAGCTTGCGGCTCCAGCTTTGACCTCCATTCTGTATTCTCATTTTGTATTGTACCAGATCCTTTCTATTACTTTACGACAATCTCGGTTGAAATCTTTGAAACTTTGTGCCAGTACGGTTGGCCACACGAACATGAGCGGCTGCTATTTTCCGATTATTGTTGCTATCTTTCTTTCGTCTCGTTTTCTTCTGGTACTCGCAGGTCTCTGGTAACATGTGGCATCGCCATTCTTTTAACCTTGTAATAATATAGTTTCGTAATTTTGTTTCAATTGAGAAGGTACTATAAAGCATTTAGAGCTATCGATTTATATGTATATATCAACGAGTGTAAAATTACATGCCAGTGTATCATAATTATGGTAGAGATTGTATAGTTTCTTAGAATTTTAGAATATTAATTTAATAATATTTAGATTGATATTTCGGGTAATAATTATTTTAATCAATTTGAGAATTGAATAAATTTGTCAATTTTATGAATAATTTTATAAGTATATGTTATAAGAGTATATATTTTAAAAAAAATAAAACGAGGGAAAGGGATACTTTAATATTGAAATATTAATAATTATGGAATTACCTTAAATTAAACTTTATATCCAGTTTACGAGCAAGTAATTTTATTACGGACATTATTCACATTTTTTGTACATGTCATCGATGCAAAAGAGGCGTTTAATATTAAATTAAGCCATACATAGCTGATCAGTTTTACGGAGCACTTAAATCGTTAAAGCCTGAATGTGCTTTTTTTAAATTGAATGGACTTGGCGTTAAAATACCTATTAACATTTTTTTATGTTCAATATGAGAGTAGTTATTGCATTGTTGAATACTCTCTTAATGAATATTCTTTGTAATCACTTAATAAAACTTTTAAGACTTGACATAAAAACTAAATCATGAAGCTAGAAGTTCGTTGTACCTTTATTTTTACTTTTATACAAGTGAAACATTATAAGTTTGCAACAGTTCATTTTATTTAAATTATAATCATAAATATATGAACTTTTTACAATCAACTCAAACATTTGTTTCATCCAGATAAGAAATTGAAAAGCTATTGATACTATTAGATAGAAAATTATTTTATATACCACTGATATAATACGTACGTACATGTGTTATTTACATAATACAATATATACATAATTATATATTTATTTGTCATATTCCAACTCAAATTATTTGATTTGTCCTATTCTTGGGTCAATACATTAAAGTAATTAAGATTGGGTAGGTTATGTACTTGATCAATTCCAAATAAATATTTTATTTTATAAATTTTGTACCATGACTCGGTTTTATTTATTATTTTACAGTGAAAAAATTTTGTTTTGCATTTTTCATTTTTTGTTTTACTTCATCATTTTCTACTTTTTATGATATTTATAAAATTTACGTTTATAAATTTTTAAGTTGATTACATTATTAAACAATAATTAAAATTATTTAGAATATTGATTTGTTATTCCTTTTTATCACTTGTTTTATCCTTTTTATCCTTCCGTTTTATCCTTCTTTATATTATTCTTTTTAGTTTTTGATGAACATGGTGATTTCGGATAACAGGAGGCACGTTTATCTCATTAGATTAATCATTATAGATGAGAGGGGCAGAGAGGTGCTTTACTTTATTTGTAAATACATTGAATGCTTTCGAAAACCACTACCATTGGTATCGATCGTTGATACATACGATAATAACGAACCCATATTCGTAATTATGTTGCATTCATACAGGATGCTTAATACGCTTGCATAGTTTGGCGATTTACTGACCACTAATTGGATAATGAAGGTACGAACTCTGTTCTTGGTAATTTCGAATGAAATAGAATAGGCATTTGTACGCGTATTGTAGAAGTAGAATCCAATATTATTTTTACTTCAGGTTTGTTCCTATTATTTGTCGTATCTGTGTCATACTTTTATTATTTTGTAAATTACGCCTTTCCTGTTATGATTGCTTTCCATGGCATGGTGGTGAAAATAGCATTCTCTCTTTTTCCCTTCTCATATCAGTTGTTTTTAAATCTTTTTCATTGATCGTTTATTTAAACTCGATTTAAAATTGGATATGAACTGGATATAAAACAAATTGGATATAAAAATTGGAGAAACTTTTGGAACTGGCAAATTATTCGCGCGATACACTTTCTCGAGAGAAGTTATTTTACAAGATTACATTTCAGTGACAGTTGCTTTATCCACAATCTTAATCTTATTTAATTACTCTGTTTATCATACAACATTGTAATTCGTGCGCTTCAAATTTTGTTGTTTAAAATGCACGATATAAATTGCCAGTACGTAATCCGTTTTTCTTTTATTAAGTATTTACGGAATTAGGGGATACGTATAGGAATCACCGATCCATGTTATCGCGATTTTGTAATCGATATCGAAGTCATTATTCGCTAGCTTCCAGATCATAGCGCGCCGCATTAAAGGGAATATTAGCGCTCCAATGTAACGGCAACGTATTGGATTTGCTCCTCTCGACGCGTTGCGAATCATTATCGGTGGTAGCAGGCGAGCAATGATAGAACCTACCGAGCGAAAATACATAACATCATGTTACACTCGCGCTTCTTGCAATCTATCAATTAGGTAATGGATATAGATCCCATTGTGAAAATTACTCGTGTAACGTGGGCAGATTTGATCGATGTTGTCGTTATACAACAGTCATTCGGAAAATGTTAGCGTACGTATGAAATATCTCTACGAAGAAAATTTCTCCGCGACATTTCGTACCATCGATGGTTCGAACGACGATGGTTATTATTAAAAGGAATGAAACGTTCGTACATGAATCTTGAAAAGAGCCGAAGTCGGTCGTTCTGGCGTAATTAAAAGAGAGAGAGAGAGAAATTGTCGTTTTGCTATGGCGTACCGTTATATAGCGCTATGTAGTTTTAATTAGATGTGAACAATAGGTATTGCAAATTGTAAATTCGCGCTATTAATGACAGCGCGCGAGAGAAACACATTTGCATTTTCTTGTGTATGTAGTATACGTATATATTTAAACGCCTGTATATAGCATGTGCATATTGTGCATTTATATTCATACAGTTTATTCCATACCGAGAGCATAAAACTCCGATGTACGTCTGGCGATACAAGCGGCGGGCGTTAATTAACTAACTTTCCACGAATATACACAACTGCACAGGCTCCTCCTTTCTACTTGACGTCGCGCTTTTATCGCAATTGGTATTTAACTTGCTTATTAGTTCGTAGAGTCACGTGTGGTGCGGGAAACTTGCACAGCTCCGATCAATAAGAAAGAAAACGTTTGTAACTCTGATTGATAATGCAAGCAATGTATCGGTCGTTCTACAATGTGCCATAATTTTCACGCAAATAGAATACTGAAGTAGCAGTCGTGTTGCTAACTAGCGCCATTCATGCTCCGATTCACGCTAAACTTCGATTTCATGTTTCCCTTGCAGATTTATTTTATTGCGGCTGCTGGCGACGTAACTAAAAACGGTTTGTTAACCTAACGCCGCGACATGTAAACCTATCAAGTTATCTTTTAGCCATAAAAGCTAAACATGTCAAATATCAAAATTGCATCGATAAGAAATGTTATTTACTCCGTTAATATTAAGAAATTTGAAGAAAACTTTTACATGAAGCTTTGTTATCGAGATATTAGGTTTCAGAAATGAAAAAAAATTGCTATACAGACAACTTTTCATAACATATGTATTTTAATGAGATAAAACACTTTCTCATTATTACAATATTTATAATGAATATTGAGCATTCATTGATTTAATAATCAATTTTACAGATACATATATCGATTGCAAACTCTATATTCAAAAACTATTTATTTTTAATTTGTTTCAAGTTTTTATAAAAAGAGAAAAGCTACATTCAAAGTTAAAGAATTCGTGACTAAGAAATAGCAAGCCATATATTTAAATATTATTCGACTGAAATTATTTATCACCATTTATATGTGCTATTAATATAGCTGATTTTATAATACATTCCACAGTTTTGTGTTTTGAGAGCGAATATCAAATCAAATGGAAAGAAATTGATAATATTACTCCTTTATGCTTCATGCGCTTTCGTCTATGCGATGATATATATACAGCTGTTAATTAAATGTGTCAAAGAGCAAGATTCTTGCAGAGGTTCTCGTCGCGTTTACCAAAACGTCGGAAGCGAGGAGAAGAGAAAGCAATAAATTATCATGACCCAAGCGAATTCGATTTACGTGTCAGCCGTGCTTTCTTAAGCCAGACACAACATCTGCTACCCCATTGCAGAAACGTCGTCTTTGTAGATGCCATTTCTCCCAACTTGCACAGAGAGATAATAAGAGAGAGAGAAAGAGAAAGAGGGGGGGGGGGGAGAACGAATGGATGGATTAAAATAATTTTATTATCGGAAACTATTATCGATCTTCGAACACAAATAAAACTCGTGGGTAACGGATTTTATTAAAATAAATACTATCGTTCTTCCAGCACATATCTTTTAAAGAGTACTTAGAGCAATCGATATTATTCTCTTTGGCTGAATAATGACTTATTTCCTTCAGAAATAAGAGCCAATGAAAGATTTTATCGAAATACAATTTATTAGCGTGATGGATAGTAATAATTTATTTGATCTGTTGAAAATGTTTTCACGCTCGACAACATTTTCAACAGATCGAAGATACAGGATATATGGAAGGTAGGATTGTTTTTCATATCTTATTCGTTGGAGATTAATATTGTAAACGCTGTTGTTACGCGGTTGTGAGGGCATAATAGTAAGCATGACAATCGATTTTATCGCACGCATGTAGTGCGTTTCTCACTCTCCCGCGATAACTCATTATTCGTTTACATGCACATTCTCGACTAAATAATTAGCAGCTTGTTATTGATTAATTAAGCTTTTCAGCACATTCACACGTGTATACATTCTAATGTCAACTGTGCGCCAAATACCTTCCGATCTGTATTACGTGAAGTTTCCGCATAATTTTGCGTTAAGTTTCTCAATATTCGATAAAATATCGCAGGAACATAATGCATATAGGGTAAACTGTTAAATATAAATGAAATTCAGTTTGGCGATTGTTTAGTTTTAGAATTCTGAGGGAAAAGTCCATTAACAAGAGAATGTCGAACAATACCCGAGCATCAAACGAGTGGTTTCCTGTAAACTCAGATGAATTAAATGTAGTATATGAGAATGGGGGAAAAGGGAGGGGGAAGAAATAGGAACAGGGAGTTGAAACTGAAATTTTCACAATATCTGGTTTATACAATTCAGTTTCAGGCTATCCGTGAGTTGTGTATTACAATCGAGTTCTCGAATTATTTCCTATAATTTTATTTAACAATTTATTTACAAACTTTACTAATTTTTCATTATACACATGCAGAAAACTCTTTAAAAATTGAATGCAGTAAAGCATGAAGGAAATGATGGTATGCCAAACATTGGAAAATTAAAAATTAGAATAGAAAGAAAATCTGACGTATGAAAAAATGTAACAATGATAATAAAGATACATCGATAACTGTCGTTAGCTGCCAATTGACCTACCCAACATGTCATGATAGCGAACGATAATAAATTTAATATTCACAACGACCGACAGTTCCTGCCGCTAAAAGTGAATTATTGAATTCCATGGCATGCTCTTTACACCGAGCTAATTATAGGTTAGCTATATAATGATTATTTGAAATTTTTCTACTCTGTGACTAGATCGTTGAAAAGGAATCTCTTTTTAAATAAATTAGTTCCGAAATAGAGAGCTCGCGGTACTTATTTAGAATTTTACTCACTAAAAAATTAATAAGTGTTATTAAGATATTATTAATGTTATGCTTATTGTTTGGATCTTTATTTTAGTTTATAATCCGTTTTATCAGATAAACAAAGTTCACTGAGTCCAATATGTACAGCCTGAGATTTTTTGTTTTCTCTTTTTCTTTGTTTTCATTTCCTTCTTGCATCCGGGAGAAATTCCAATAAATCTGACAAAACGATCCCTTCAAACACGCTACCTTAATCCAGTACCTACCTAAATCAAAACGTAAATCACGATTGTCCTTGTGGGCCGTACTTCGTCGGAAAGAACAGAAGATAAGATGGACTGTGCATTTGAGATTACAAAGTTTACAGGAAACTTGGGAAAACGGTCCCATGACCCACGCTACTAAGTGATTATATGAACGATTGCATGAAATATTTTTATACATGTCGTGTCAAAACACAATAGTGTAGTGAAAAGTGATTATCAAATATCGAACTTCCTATATTGCTTATTTAATTTACTATATTCCTTAATTTTATCAGTTCAAGCTACAGTTAGAAAACTTTTTTCACCTAAAATTAATATTTATAATATTTGTAAATAAGTAACACATTTGTATAGTGGTTACAATATACTTTTTTAAAAGCTAATACTTTTAATATTTGACATTTAATATTTAACATCTACATCGTGTGAAGTATAAAAACAACTCTTTACAAAACTTTAAGGAACAATCAAAAGACGTCACCGATCACCGATATATGTTTGATAATGTAACCGACCTCAGCCTTCACCCCCAGACTCCGTTGGCGTCGAGGTGCTCTTTTAGGCGCCACGATGGCTACCCTGGGGTTACACGACCTCGCGAGAGGTCGATATCTCTCGTTTCACAGCGTTTTAGATTACCAATGAATGTGGGGCGTATATTTGAAAGAGCAATATAATTAACGGTACAAAATTACTAGTCGATATCAGTGTACAATAAACTAGAGTTTAACAATAAATAGAGAGTTAATGTCTGTCGATCGTTATTTATTTGTAACACGATATATAATGGTATCGCAATGTACAATATTAATAACATATGGTATGTGAGGTACAATAATAAATAACAATGGCCCATATATTGCTGTGATTGTACGATTGTTGATTAATGCAGTTTTCGGTATTGACAATGATAACAGCGGCAATGATTTCTAGAGAGTAATTGCGCGACGGAAATGACAATAATGACTGCACAGACGAAGCACGGCACGTGCTATCAGTAGTTTTACTATTTTGCATACAGAGAGAACGCGCGTATATACAGGCATCGTGCATTCAACCGTTCTGTTAAACGTATCGTGGGCGATGGATTACGTGGGTGGTACATGTCAATGTAACGAAACGAGCATCAGCGGGCATCGCGAAAAATGTTCGCGCACTATAACGGACGTGAATATTCGCGTTTGCATATCGTAGCACATCTATCAGGTTATCTACCGACACAAAAAGCGCTTTCACACTGACGAATTGCGCCTGAGAAATGGTAAGCGATACGATAGGAGTATCGCTATTGAATATAAAAATATACTTTCTTAGCATTGACTTTTTATCTCCCACAATTCATTTTTATTGAGCTGCTCGTTCAATTTTTATGATTTCATGTTGCTTTTGTGCCCGAAATAATTTAATGATCGCGATGATTGTATTTATATATATCGTTAATTAATTTTTTAAAACCTTATGATTCGGAAATCTCTTTTTTATTATGGTTCTAAATTACTCACGTGACTTAATCCTAAAATTTATCTAATTTATCCAAGACTTTAAGTAAAGTGAATTTTAAAGAAACATATGTTTCGTTTTTTATTATACATATAACTTTTTTAACTTTATTTACTTGCAATATTAACAGAATTATCTATCTTTCTTAACAATTGAGTTTTCTGCATTAATTACAAAAAAGCATTGAATTTCGATTATTTTTTCAAGAATTATGAGTAAGTGAAGATGCACTGTAAAATTTACCCGTGTTTATATAGAGTTTACGTGAATTTTAGATGTTTCGAGTTCTAGGATTAATTATAATTTAGAAGATAATAATAATTGTAAAGTAAAATAAAAATCGAATGGTCGAATCGTGTTGTCGCTTGTTCACAAAATGACATAGGATGACATAGCACATTCGCGTATTCATCTCGTTCGATCGGGCACGTAGACGTTGACGTACTTGATCGCGGCTCACGTGGGCGACACAACGAGCGAAGTAGATGAGGCGTTAGGTAGTCAGCCAGCCGCAGCAAAAGTGTGCGAGTAGTAGTAATGCCCGGCGATTTGTCACCGGGACGATTTGTAATCGTTTGTCAGCCCCGTTCTCTCTTTCTCTCTGTACACGGTAAACACAACTAACTGCCGTCTTATTCAAATGAGTAGACGGAGGCGCGCCTCTTGCACGACAATCTCGATGCCTCGTTGTCGTTTCGAAACGCCGCGTCTCTCATTCTTCCGCCACCGTTCGCGCGACTCCCCGAAGATTTCGTGGTGCATATTGTACACCACGAAAGTCGTGACCCGCTCCATTAATCACGAGGCATAATTCTCGCCGCCCTTTTTTTGCACCGCGCACACCGGCCTCGTGCGCCTTGCAGCACGACGGTCGCTTCCTTGTCGAGGATGTAGGTCGGGACAATTACTCCGAGATTGGCCGAGCAGCGCAGTTGGAGCCTTGAAAAAATTCGGTGAATTTAGTATCTTGAATTATGACGGTCGTGGAATGCACGGCTGCGCATAAATTGCCTAGGCTGTCTCGATATCTTAAACGGAAACATTGCTCTCACTGCTTGATGACGTAAAAAGCAGATAACAGCAGGTAACTAGCAGATAATTTCTCGTGAAAGTGATGTATATTTCTATGTAATGTTAATTATATAATTGCTATGATTATATTGTTATGCATTATTGATACCTTGATTGATAGAAGTAAAAGTAGATTTATCGATTGCATTGGTTGTCGTGAATGTCTACGCTAATCCGGTGGTATTACTTTACCATTATGTGATGTGATTTGGAATCAGGTTGCAATGCAATTTGCAAAACCGATAAATACGACATTATCGGGAAAAAATCTACTTATCACTACAAACCATCGATAAGTGAAGTTCAATCTGATATTGAGTTTCATTACCTTTTATATTTCGCAGCATACGTGTTAAAATAATTTTGCAATCTCGCAAGTAGATCTTTGATATTTAAAATCTTCATTCATTTCATAATTAGAATTTAAAATAGTTAGCATTCAGTAATTCGTCATCTCGTGATCTAGATGGCGACGATTAAATTTCTGAAAATAGAACTTGCGCAGAGAGTGATAAGCGGTACGCTACAGTTTCCACGTCTGTCATCCTATCGTTTACGATGACGATCATTCGTGTTTACCGGGGCAAATGGAATCTCTTTCGAGACGACGCTTGCATTTTGCAAGTTATAGACATTCCTATGCCTGGAACACGGAATGGCGACGAGATAGATGTAGTGTAATCGCGAGGTTAAAATTCCTAACCGTTTGTCTTCGACGCGATTGCTCAGCATCTCGCGAGTTTATGGAAGGACAATCCGCGCACAGCCGTATATAACTATATCTGCGCGGAGTCTGGCGCCGGAGTGTCTCCCCTTTGAGAGGATTGCTCTCCTCCGCGGCGAGGGAGAGAAAGGGGAAAACGGAACGGGAGAAATGTCGCGGCGTCACGCATTCCCCGTGTTTCACTCGCGAAAGCGGAGGAAAACAATTATGTTCAGTCCGCTTCCAGGCATTGAATAAAGCAAAGTGACTTGATAATTATCCGCGAAATACAGCGACCGAAAGTGTTATACTGTTTACATCCCGGAGATCATAACGGGTCTGATTTTTATAATCTTAAAATATTTAATAACATTTTTCAAATCTTCCTATTGCCAGTGAATATTAATAAACAAATTTAAATTTGTCAGGTGGATAGGTCGTTGAACAATTTAAATTTGCTAAAATATTTGTTTAAAATACTTTTGGTTTTTAAGTTGATTAAATGACAAAAGCGAGACATATATAATTTGGTTGATAATGATTTTATGTCAGTTACATAATTAGAGACCATACTGCAACGGGAACGAGACGCGTAAGTCGAGCACTTTTTTTAAATAAAAACAGATAAACGTTAGAAGTAGAGAGGTCGAATAACGATAGATGCACAATGGCATGAATCGATATGGATTCGAGTTGCGATGCCGATAACGAGTTGGCGCTGATAATGTACATTGTCAGTCAACTTATTGCGATCTCAGTTTTCTCCCCTGGCAGGTTCAATGACTCGAGTGAGACTCGGGGGCAAGCAACGTCTCGTAATTCAAGCACGTAGAAACGGGCTAGAATCCCTTCGTACGTGCTTTTTAAGTTGCATCGCAGTAAAAGTAGTGACGCGCCGAGAACAGCGCCCGTGCTTTTCGCTCCGCGCGAAAAACACGAACTTTCTCTTACGGGAATGTGATGCATTTGCAGAACTGATTGTTTCCCCGCCTTTGAAGTCTTCCATTGTGCAATGCGCAATCTTATCATTTGTTCATTTATTTATTACGCTTAAATTTTTACCGGTACCATAAAATCATAAAATAATAAATCGACGTTCTTGAGATACTGAACACATCTCAAATTGTATATCCATTAAAACTATCCGTAATTTAATTTTATTATAATGTAATTAAATAAATGTTTATATAACATTTTATATATAACAATTTATACGATTAGTTAACGTGTTGCACATAAGATAAGTCGTTTTCAGAATTAAAATTAATATTAATCACATATTTGTCGATGCAAATATATTTTGCTGAATGGAAGTCATTACTAATAATTGTCCAGCGCATATTTGTACGATATTGCTATACGTCATTCATTCTGACTCGTTGCTTGAAAGCTTGTACATATATAAGTCTAGCGTTTCTGATTTCATATTGATCTTCATTAGTTAATGATGATTTTCAATTAACCAACGGAACAAAGGTTTCGTCTGCGGCAATGTGACATGTGTCGGTGCGTTAATGATTCATCGATCGTTGCTGGTGTACTGCACAGAATCTGCTCTTAGCAGACGTCTTCTGTCGAAGCTTGAGCCTGTAACTAATCGTGCATTTAATTCGTAACTGCATTAGTAGTCAGTTGTAAGTAGCTACGTCGCTTATATCGTGTATCTTACCTTTATTCTCCATATAAGTATCAACGTATGTCAAATTTGTTCTCTTTTAAACTTTCTCTTTTTGTTCACTTGTTTATTTTGAAATTAAGTGCTTTATAGATATAAACGTGAAAATGATTTTTTTCCTGCTTTCGATTGTCAATGACATATATTTCAATTAATACAAAATTAATTTTAGAAAACCGATCATTAAAATCAAGACCAAAATTTGTGGCATACTTTGTGCATACTTCAAGGTAATAGACAAAGCATGAAAGCCTATGATAATGACAAGCTAAAACGTATCATTCTCCTTCGCTCTTTACGCTGCTTTTCCTCTCTCCCTCCCTCTCTGTTACTCGACGTCATCGGGATATGTTAACTAAACCGCCAGCATCTCCTGTCAATTCGGCTTCACGGATTATTGCAGCACGATTGCGTACAACCGTTTGCGCACGACGTGTCGCTAGGCGCGGGACGGGGAACGGAGCCGTTGGCACCAAGGAGCGCGACGTCTGCCGGAAATTGTAGACGTCGTCGAATCGCGTGCAGCCGGAAGGTGCGACTGACAGTACTTGGACCTATAATACGGCGGAGGTTGCTGTCTTTCGTGCCGGTTGGTTACGAAACTTACGTTCTACGTTGTGTATTTTCCGCGCAAGCTCTGCTAGATTCTGATTTCATCTGAAGTTCGAAAATTGCGTGCAATTATCTTTCGGACAATCAGAGAAAATGCCTACGAGAATAACGTAACGAGTTATGACGAGAAAAATAAGAAATGTAAAATATATCAGAGTTGGAGAAAAGAGAGAGCTATTGAATAGATTTTGTTTTTTATTTTACATTATTTTACATTCTCAAACATATATTCTTTTTTTTAATGAATGTTGAGAATGATATTTTTATCTATTAAAAAAGCATTACATTTATATGGTGAAAGACTCTTTATACGCTAAGCCAAATTTTGATACACTTTTAGTAGGCCAGGTTATCGCGATATTCAAGCCCGAGGGTCTAACGAGGTATTCGATAGCATATGCAATGGAAATTGCTATTGGCGATATTTTGGTAGAACTAGAAATCATTGTTGATACTTTTCGTATATTCACGAAAACGTTATTGAAACGGCGTATCAATATTGGATCGGAATAATTTCGGTTGTAGTAAGGAAGCCACTTAAATAGAAGAGAGAATAATTAATTTGCATTAAGCAGTTAAAAGCATAACCGGTTAATAGCTATCGCAGTTGTTTATTAAATGCAACGGTAACTTTATCAATAATAAAGATTTGATCAGGAAGATACAATGATATTAAAGAATAGAATTAAATAAACTAATTAGTAAATATAATTAATTAGTAAATATATTCTGACAAAACCGTACTTAATATAACCGTACTTATTACAATCGACGCACTTCGAATTTGTGAAAGCTCGATCTTGTTTATTAATTTGGTACATCGGGATATAGCACAAGGGTGAAACTGCTCGCTGGCAAAGTATAAATGCGTTTTACGCTGTTATTTTCGAAAATTTAGTAAAGTACGCGCTCAAATCTCCGCGCGGAAACGTTCGTTTTCGTTTGCGTAGTAAGTAAACATCCCCGGAGTACCATGGATCTGAACGGTGACCTCCGCGAGAGTTAACAATACACGATACGTTATGGTACGACATTGTGTGAGAACTATTACGCAGTCTTTGTATCATATTTGATTAATGTCCGAGTGAATGAAAGGCTGATAGTACACAATTGAAGAGTTTTGTAATTTCTACAATTATACAGTTCGCGCATTTGTTTAATGAATTATTGGACACATTTGTTGCAAGGTAATCAAATTGTTATCTTGCACGTATTAATAAATAATAGACAATAGCAGCAAATTAGACAGAAAGAATACTTCGAGAATGTATAAACTTTCTAAAAAAGTCATAGATCAGATATTATATATATATATATATATATATATATATATATATATATATATGGATATACATTTAATCCATATTTTAAATCATATTTTAAATTGATTAATAACAATATTTAATATTTTAAATCATTGTTATTAATTTTTTGGATTTAATCTTGAAGTAATTGCAATTTTTACTTAATTTTTTATTTCGATATTGCTCGAGTTATATAAAGAGCGATATTTGCGGTTTATATCATTATTATTGTCGATCATATCATTTAATTTGAAGAGGTCGAGTTTAGACTTTGAGCTTCATCAAGAAAATTTTCTCTTGTGCCAACATGTCGTCGGGACTATCGAAATTGACGATCGCTTTAATACAGTGAGACAGCCTATCATTATTGGCCTTCGTTATCGGTGTCGTATTTATATCCTCGACGTGCCACCGCGACGTATAAGCACCTTCCAGGAGCGTGCAGGCATCTTGATACTCATGTCAGGATACCGCGAATACTTGCCTACATACGACAGCATGAATATTCATCCTATCGACTACGTAAGTCGATCGAGAAACATGCGTGATTCCTTCGATCGCTTTGGTACCAGACACCGAAACACCCTATCACGTGACCGCATGTCAGACAGGGCGAATCGGGCAATTTCCATAGTCCTCTTGATAGGCGTTCACCAATCGCCTGACAGTTCCGCGTAATAACGTCTCTAGAATCAAACTTATCCTATTTTTTCTTAAAAAAAATATTTATATATTTATTATTTATCCTGTTTTCTCTTATAATCTTAATTTTATCTTTATTAATTTATTAATAGCCTGTTAATTTATTATATATCACCTTACTATTATTGTTTATCAGATTACTCTAATCGTGTTCTATCTCATTATTCGTATCAAGGATTGTCGAGAGTGAAATGCTCATCCTTCGGGAAATTTCGTTTTCGTGAGCCTTCGAATATCTCGACCGGTATCTTTGTACGACGAATAGACGCGGCCAACCACGGAATTACTCTGCGCGTCGTATCAGACGAACTGTCGTCAAGGGAGCAAGATTGTTGTTGTCATACGGTGAAAGGGTCACAACCCCCAAAAGCTACCGAATCGTTGTCGTGTGCCACCGAGGGTCATGACATCCAAAAGAGCGTTACAACCTTTGACCGACGTACATACTACAGATAGCTAGTCATATACGTTCTTCTTTGTTCAGACTGAATTTATCTGTCCGTAAATCTAAATTTCAAATTCGTTTATCAAATACGTCTGTACGAAATGTCTTAAAAAAGACGAAACAGTGGATGAAAATAGTAAAATACGATAAAATAACATGAAAAATAGAGTAAAATTTAAATATATATATATATATATCTGCACTCTGCTTTTCCAAAATGTTTCAGACACCCTGTATATGTACATTACACATTTTAAAATGAATTAATTGTTACTTCGTTTTTCTATCTATATTTTCTAATTTATATTCTATCTATTTATTTTTATATCCGCGTAATTGACGCAATTAACGTGTTGTAAGACGAAGATTTCTTTTTTGTTTTAATGAATTTGAGCCATAATCTCATCAGACGCTTTTAATAGTATGAAAATTGTTTTTATCGATAAAAATAGTTTCGACTGTGAAGGATCATTTAATGCAGCATTTAAGGCCGCTCGAACTCGAAATCGTTATCCATTAAGGCGGCATTTACTTCCGCTTCGCAGGTCGACCGATGCCGATGTAGAGAAAGTGGTGATGTTACCCTGGCATGCTTGCCAAAGTTTAATGCACCTTCGGCTTTTGGTGGTAGCACACGAAGGAAGTCGCCGTCGTGGCGCCGGGAATCTGTTTCTTCTTGCTATGCTTCTATCGTCCTCCCGCTATCTTCTCATCTAGACTCGGATACTTTTATACCTTGGCGGTTCCGACGGTCGTCATGTTTCTTTTGTCCTCTTATTCTTTTTCCTCTCGATTCGTTAGCTCGATAGTTTATCAGTTGAAGAAGAGCACACATAGAGTACAGTAGATCATTCAATATCTGTCTGACGAAAAAAATAGAACGGATGATTGCACGCTTTTGGAAGTTATTTTTATATTTTGTTTCGCGATGCCTCTGGGCAAATCATGTTTTTGACAATTAAAGGACGGGCGCTCAACGTAGCCGAGTGTTAAAAATGATACCTTGAATTACAATAGAAAAGAAAATATTTTATATATCACATTTGCGCAGTGCTCATTAATTCAATGTTTAATGTAATTTAACATTTAATTAAACAAATGAAATTCTACTGTTTTCCTCGTCGAAGTGCAAAGTAACAATTAAAGACTTTCACGGATAATTAAAGAACATTATTACGAAATACGTGACATGAACATAGCGTGCATAAAATAAAATAATTAATAATCTCAAAAAATCGTTTCTGGAACGAATGTGAAATGAATGATCTAGTACGATGACCTGGAATCGATTAGAAAAGCAAAGCTAGCGACTAGTTCGCGGCGGACATGATGAATTAGTCACTTTATATGCAAATCTATTTTCCTTGCATTGCGAACGAGCTATGTAAGCGTAATGATATGTCCAGTGGACCAAAAAAGATTGTTCGCGTCCGGACAATTGGGTAGCGACTCGTGGTCGATTGCCTAGCTCGACGAGAATGACCATCCTCATTTTCTGCACCGTATTCTACATAATGTGCGTTTTGTGCACCTGACGGATGACGCATAAAATTTCCTTTTCCCAAATGATAAAAGATATACAAACCGAGAAGGTAAATGAGGCTAATTAATATCCAGCTATCTTGGGAGAGCATCATAACGATGTTGAGCAATTTTATCTTTGACAAAACTCACTCGGTCGTGTAAATAGAGTCCTATAATGTTAATTGCACATCATTTCTCGCTGTTAATTATCTGGAAATATTGTATCTGTACGAAAAGGATGTCGGTATTTAGCTCACCGTTATCGTGCATATCAAAATCGTGTATAATAAATCACGAAAATAAGAAGATACGTTGTTCTTAATTGGATGATCTCGAATGGTTGATTAAAAAATGATAATAGAATTATTCCATTATGACAAGTATTGCTTGTCACAAGTGTTACAAGTATTGCTGAGGTGAATTAATTATATAGATTTAATTTTCTTCTTAATTTTCAAGAGAGTTGTGAACGTTTTATGATGTATCAATGTGTAAGTATTATTTTGTCTCAATTTGTATAGTTTATTTTTGTGTTAGAAATAACAATAATGAAAATTGTTATTAAAATTTCATTTGTCCATCACAGTTAATCAAGTTAGTTAAATTTCAGTAAAATTCAATAACTGACAGTTATTGAAAAACAGTTTTAGTTTTACTGTAACATTCTGTAAGCTGGAATCTTACAACTAAAACTATTTCAGCTTTATTATAACATTATGAAACAAAAGTTCAACAGTTTAAACAGAATCTTAAATTTTGCTATATACTGGGAAACAATAGTATCTAATAGTATTTTCACCAAGAAAAGACCGATTCTAAATTAATCGTGTAATTTCACTATGTAAAGAAGAGACGCAATGTGTATGACGTCCGTTGCATTTGGGTCAGCAGATAGGCTCGCGGAAACGAGTTTGCCATGTTGAAGACCTTTCGATCCAATTGCTATCCCTTGCACACGACCTGCTCGAACGTGCATTATACGAGTGCGACATAAATAAATGATGCCATCGCGGAGCACTGGCGCGCAACGCCGCTATAACGTCGTCGGCGAGACTGGCGCAAATTCAATTGCACGCCATAACGCGTAACGCCGCCCGGTGTGCGGAAGGTATTTCGATTGGATTCATTAAAAAATGTCGAACGATCGGGAATCTGTCATTCGATTACCGGTAGATTTATTCCGGTATTCGGCAAAGCATGAGAGATCCGCGGGGATTTAATTCCGCCCGGGGAGCACCCGCCCGTGGCTGTAACAATCGGAAAATAAGAGGAAGGAAATGGAGAAGGAAGAAATTTCGCAGATATAGTTACGAGATTGCGCGCCAAGGAGCAAGAATCGTGAAGCGGGTCGGCCACAGATACTTCCGCACGTCCACTTTAAAGGATTGACCACGGAAGCAAAGTTATCGAGGAGCTTATCTTTGTCCGTGTTCAGGGTCGTCTTCGAAATCTCGGAGAGGGTTGTGACCTCGATACGAAAAGATCATTGCGATGATCGTGCCGAGAAAAGCTGAGAGAGCAGTGTTTAGATTGATACAGAGAAGCAGACTCGTTTCGCGAAGTTTCGAAGATGAAGAGAAATTGAAACTGGAAATTTTTTGTTACAAATGTTTCTTGAAATAAATTTTAAGCGTCGTATATTTCATTGTCACAAAAGTAATTTCAATTTTATTTTATCATTTAAGATCAGATAAGGATACACAGTTTATTTAGAATTTGTTAGAACTTTTAGAAACAAATATATATACTTTGTAATATTTATTTTATCTCTATTATTTATTTCTTTATTTATCATTAATTCAAGGTTTAACAATTACGTTTATTCAATTATTTATCGCTATCAATTCTACATTATAATTTATAATACCTAGATAGTTGAAAGAAATAATAATTGACCTGTTATCAATAACGGCACTTGTAAATGGATGGCTGCATGCAAAGTAGCGTCAAATTAACAGATTTTGATATAATTGAACGCTTCACGATCGGTCGCTTGCATGGTGCTCATGCGTAACACGGCTATATTCAAATCGACTTATCGATTCGACCTCCGGTCGACAACCGTTTCCTAGAACGACCCATTCATGTAAGCGTAGTGTTATGCTTGTATCGTAATCAGGGTCGAGCACCTACCACCCACGCAAAATTGTTTTTCTACAAGCTAGGCTGAAGATAAACCTCAGTTTATTACTCTCGTTTTTCTTCCATGCTCTGTAGCACGCGTGTAGAAATAAATTTCTTATTTTAATCAAAGAGGAAAAGTTATTATTAATATCTCACATCCGCATAAAATTACGGATATCGGAAATCTAATATATACAATTCATAATGTATCATCTTTTAATCCCGTTTAATCCTGTATAAAGCAGAAAAAATATCCATTTTTATACTTGATTATAAAAATACGAATCACTATTTTCATTTTTTTCTTTCTCTTTCTTTGTTCTAAATTATCTAATTCATTCTAAATGTCATTCAAAATTCTCTTCTATTTTAGTTTAAATTATATTATAATCCCTCCATATAAAATGTATTCAATCGGAAAATGAATCGCGTTATTAATTTGTTATTTCGAAGATAAATCGTATTAATATTTTCATATATACATTTATACATACCATTAGAGTAATTTCTGATGTAATCCTTGTTAATAAATTGCATTAACTAAAAATATTTCAATAGTCGATATTTCTGCTAACCTTTTATATTGTTGATAATATTATACACACTTTCTCTTAATAATATAAACTCATTCGAGAATTATTTAGCTCATGAGATTTATCATATCACAACGCGACTTTAAGTGCAGTTGCGGGCATAAAACACACACACACACACACACAGATCGTAAATTTTTTAAATAATTTAAAAACAAATGCGATATGTACGCAATAAGAGGATAGTATTGATTGAAATTATGTCAAAAAACGGTGACATTGTTTAGAGAGCACTGTCAAATTCGTTACAAAGCTTGAGTTTTAGAAACTAAAAACTAAATTTACAGACGCAAATTTGCAAATAATAAAAATGTTATTTTCGATCTTATTCATTCGATATTCAACGAATTAATAAATGACTGTCCCTAGTTATTCCGGCTTTCAGTGCTAGCGGTGCAGTCCAAGCCGAGTTACGAAGCTACAACTACACTGAATTGAGCAGTTTTGAAGCACGTATACATTTGCTTTGAAGTGTTTTATGAGCGTACTATTCGTGTCTTTGGAAAGAGATTACTCTCAGTAGTTCTCTAATGTATCCGAGGATATTAAATTTGACACGAGATTCGTCTTTCGGTAAATACTGGCGTTTCATCAATTTTGCATCTTTCCATATTGATCTTTGTAGCTTTGTGAACGAATTTTCATACCCTATTCACGCCTACGTTTATTCTGTTCTCAAAAAATATTATCTCAAACTTATAATTCTCATTTTTAATCAACATGGGTTAAAAATATCAAAAATTTGAATGCACTGACGTAATATATCTTCTGTTTTATTTTCTTCTTTTCCTGGCTGGATTCCTTGATATCAATAGTTCTTGGTTCCCATCCGTGCTAATATTATTGGATATATCTTCATGATCGCAATTGCATTTGACTGAATCAAATTGAATCACTTAAATATTGTCAACTTTTTACTGCGTATTCTATGTATAAAAAATTCGTGAACAAAAATGTGAAAATACATTTTATTGATGCATGAAGTGCATTCTAAATTGCTAGCAACGAATTATTCGATAGAATTATTCTTCGTGTCTTATGGATTGATGAATATCGAGAATGTGCAAATGGAATATTATAAATTTATATTTTCTATCATTTATATTGTTATTCTTGAGATATATTGCCGCGACGTACTATATAAATAGCGTGAATGTTCTTTCGAATGTCATTCATTTATTTAGTGTCCGTTATTTCTTTAATGTGAAATCATTGTTTATTAATAACAGAAACTATCTGCGTGATTGGATTTTTAGTGTGCACATCGATATAAAAATAAGAATATGATTAATGCACGGATCAATAATCCCGCAACGAATAAAATTGCTTTTGGGACGAGGATGAGGATATTGATTTTAATGCGAAATTAACGTGAAAAGGATCTGTCGCTTGTCTGGTTCATAATGTCAAAAATGCTAATCTTAACTTAAATATTTCTTTCATTTTCCCATTTAATTTTATTTTACGGTTATATTTAAAACAGAAATATAAGATGATATGTTCCAGAGTGTCTTTTAATCCTAAAAAGTCTCAGAAGAAACATATTATATATATAATTCAATGAAATCAAACAGATAAGCAATGTTTCCTTTCCTAATGAAACACAATTTTACATTTGAACAAAACAGATTGCAAAGTTCTTAAAGTCTAACGTCTGATATTTAAGTTCAACTTTGAATGTGGAAATGTTGGAACGATCGTACCGACGACACTCTCTAGTCTCTAATTTTCGACAAATAATGCCGGCCATAATAATTTCGGTGCCGAGTAAGAACGGTTTAATCGCAGTGGAAATGCTATAGAGGTTACCGTGAAACCTAATTGAGAGATCGGGACACTCCTTCGTAGCCCTGGAAAATTTGTTTTCCTAGTAAAAGCATTAATTTGCAGAACACTGGAAGCCAGCTTTCTTGTGCGCCGTCGTCTGGTTACGCACCATGTACGGCGCGATACAGCGCGCGTGTGCAGGTTCGTACAGCGAGATAAGAACTTCTCAAATTACTCAAAGTTAATGCTAACATAAACGCGGGAACTTTTAGTGTTATTGCAAGGTTCGCGGAAGCGCGCGCGCATGCGGCCCACCACGAAGATTTGCTACGGCACGAAAAGATTTGTACGGTTCTTACATTTATTCATGTCTGGTACGCTCTCCTTGGCCAGGATAGAAAAATGGCATACCCTTTACAAAATTATTGGGATTTGGTGAAATAAAACTCAGCTCGGAGCTCCTAGATTGAATCGATTTTCCTGCGATTCATTAATTCTTCGTGAATTCACAATATAAGTTGTTGTGCACTAACTGTGTAATTAACTAGAAATATGTTTTCAGTTTGTATTTTTTATTTATTTTTAATTAAGATTTAATTGATTTTTGTTGTCGCAGATTGTCTGGTCGAGTTATATCTTTTCCGCAAATCGATTATGATAAGTTACGTTTAATGAGTTTCAGCGGCGCGGAATATTAATTTCCTCACTATGTTGGAGTTGTAAACATTTCTGTGTTTCATACTTTTACAATCAATGACATTATTATATGGCATTATTGTTACCTTTCAGTCAAACTTAATAATGTATGATTAATTATAGTCTCTAATTCGTATTCAGAAACCGGAGACTACTTGGAATATCTGTTTGTATCAAACTGATATTGTTCAGCATAATTATTTGCGATATCTCGCGATTATAACGATCATATGCAAAGATCGATGTTGGATTATGTTAAAGAAATTCGTATCGTTGCAATTAAATGTTTTAATTAATAAATATTAATGGGCGTATATATATTTTATTTGATATTTTTAAATATACGCAATCGTATATTATACGTATTTACGATCGGTAATTTTCTTAATGGAATTGCAAGATATTTGTAATACTGTTATTGTAACGCAATTAAATATTATTCAGGATTATTTAAAATAATGATTATTTATTGGATTAGTTTTTTTTTTAGCAAATTAAGATTTTTTTTACAAAATATTCTTATTATTTATCAGAATTTTAGCGAAATTTTTTTTTATTAAGCAATTTATTTATTATTGATAAATTTATCTGATCTCTATCTTTGTATCAACATGACGATCTGTAACTAATTAGATGCTATTGTTTATTTATATAAACCAGAATAAATCTAATACAAAAAGGCGCATTATTTTACGCATTACCGCTCTCTTCATTTTACTTATTATGATTTCGATCCCGTAGAGATGATTGATTCGTACAATCATTCGGATTTAGCAACCCCACGGACTCGAGCTTAATGACATTGTGAACACTCATCTATTTACACATCATATATACTTATACACGTTTTTGTGTATATACTTATACACGTTGTACGAGAAAATGAACATTTGAAGAAAAGTAAAAGTAAGATATAACTTAATTTTTAAAAATAAAAAGAATTAGAATAAGAATAAAAAAGATCCATATACGTTATTACGTCTTTAATATTATATAAGAACACGATAGTAAAAGTTAAAATTTTTATTTGTATTTTATAATTTTAAAAATATTTAATAATTTGCATCTTCTCTTATATTGTGGGCAGAATCACTGCTTAATTTTTTATTAAATTTATTCCATATTTACTTTATATATTTTTAGTTTGAAATGTGTAACTCACAATTAAATAGCTGTTTCTTGATGACCGACATAATGATGAAAAATGCTTTTTTCAAGTTAGAATAATAATAAAATAATTTAATAATATGAATTATTTTTTAATAATAATAATAATTTGTCAAGAGATTATAGCGTTTGACCTACATTTTATTAATACAAAATAAGATTGAAGAAGGCAGTTTCATTCTAACGAGACTAGAGCTGCTATTAGCAATTATCTTCTTTATTTCCACTCGATTCTTCTTCTCAATCCCTAGTACTGTTCCCTTATCCCGTTGTATCCTTAACACGCGGTTTCACGAAGAAGAGGGTCGAATGCAAATTCCCTCGTTTCTCTTCCTAGAGATTCCTCCACCCTTTCAAGCAGCCACGCTGGCGCCAGTTAATTTGCGTAAAAAGTCTTCGGCGATTCGATGGCGATTCTGTTTTTTAGATTTACGTATCGACAAACTTTGTAACGAGAGCATAGAACCTACGAATCGTGACTCATTGGTCCTTCGATTGTTTTCAGAACATGTTGTTTTCATGTAATATAAATGTAAATGTAGTGAACGCTGTCCGAATTTAAGAGGTCTTCTATAATAGCTTCCGAACAAAATTTACAAAAATAATTTTGAGTCAATTAAATGTTACACTTTACATATGCATAGTAATTGAAACAATCATACTATGATATATAAATTCTTGGGTTATGTAATATGTTGATGACTTTATTAAAAATGGGATTTTGATCTGTGAGTTTATAATATTTTTTGTTGTAGCTTTACTTTATTACTTTTGCATGAAAAAAGATATAATATCTAATATCTAATTTTTAATAAAAAAAGGAAGGAAAATGTAACATAAAACAAGAATTAAATATATATGTTAATCAACTTATGTATATAATATATTATATATTAAAACTAAAATTTATTAGATCGTTTTTAAATTGTCAAGAGGAAAAAATTGATTTATTGCATATTTAATCATGCAAATTAACAAACATGTTAAATGTGACAAGATCTATCTGTTTTCACATTACATAAGATATTATATTTATACCGTTTACACAAACATTTACGATAATTGTATCAATAATCAGATTAGCTTAATTATCGATAAAGGAATACGTGTACATCGAATTCCTTCCTAATTTATTCATGTAACTACTTGGCACCGCGTATATAGGGCTTAATCTAATCAGGCACCGTCCTCATCCGTACCGTCGTTCGTGTCGATCGAACCGACACACACAACCATTTGCCGTCGTACGTGAATGGTTCGTCCACGATTTCAATCTAGCCGCTCGTGCCACGGTTCTCGGGATATCGGGCAGAGGAAAAAAGGAAGAGGTAGGTAGAAGAGAATGAAAAGGCGAAAGAAAATGCGCATGCATGCCGCTCTGCATAAGAACGTCTAAATTCCTTGGACCGCACGTGCTTGGAAAAATCCAAATGGCGCAGTTGACGATTGAAGTCATGCATTTTGATATATCAAAAAATTATGCGAACTACATATAATTTCTAATCGCACAAAGATTACTTTGTTTTTCTCTTTTTTCCTAAATTTATATGTTATAAATTTTATCTTAAAAAAGATGGTAGAAAATATCAAGAATATTTATTCGAAAAAGTAAGTCTTAAAAGTAAATCTTTATTTACATTTTTAGATATGTATTGATCAACTTTTTTATAAAAGATTTGAAACATGATAGTAATAAAAGAAAATAAATATTTTTACGTTCTTATACAGTTAATTATTAAAAAGGACAAATTTTAAAAAGATTTTTTCTTGTATTTTTTCTAACTGTAGCAAATATTTATTATTGTATTTGACATCTGACAAATGAGAGGCGGAAATTCTAATCACTAGTCTCTTTCGAACTCGTTTACTCACCTCTTTAAACATTTCCTTTGTCACAAGACAAGAGTAAGAAATCCCAACTTGTGGAATTTTATTTGCTACCATAAGCTACTATGTACCAGTCGAGAACATTTATTCACACAGCGGTATTTAATTTAGGCACAGAGACGTAGGCAGGTATATAATCCAAAGATATGATCTTTCATTATATCACCAACCTACGCAACATAGAGCATATTCTTCCACTCTTACTCGTGCCCGGAGAGAAAGAAATTTTGTACTCTTCTTTCCAAGATATCTAAATTTTTCTGAGAATAATTTTTTCTTGATTTGTTGTTAAAAATTACTTACTGTTTGCGGAGATGTTGAAATCGCGAGAACAAGATTTAAAAAGTGATATATCTTTCTAAATATGTAATATGCATATTCTTATCGTTAGACAAATACTGCGAGGCGAACTTCTGAAGATAATAACTCGTTTTCGGGATGGCATTTAAACGTCCTCATTTTCGAAAGTCTGTTTCTTTCGACTCGACGCGACGCGACGCGGTGGACTTGAACATTTCTGCATCGTAAAACTTACTCTCTTTTATTTATCCATTCGACTTACTCCTTTTTACTTGGCCAATCTTCTTTCTGTCTTAGTTTTTATAATTTTATTCGGTTTATTTGTTTATTTTTTTTTCTTTTTTGGAATATTTTACTTGTTTTTCGTGGAATTATGATTGTTCATTTTTGTTGTATTTCATTTTGTATTCATATCACTTTGCTGTACGAATACAGCTATGAATATATCTGTATAAAAATGATACTTGTATATCTAGTAAACAAAGCTTGCAAAAACATAGATTTATTTTATTTTGTTTATTATAAAACAAAAGAAAGCACCTTTCGATTGTTTATACTATCAAAATGGATACAAATTTTACAAATATCAAAGTTTTCCAATAATATGATTTGGTAATGATTTGAAAGAGAGCCAAGCATCGCGCAATGTTCTTGTGTACAGTATACAATAAACTGCGTCCTGTCACACATCTATTTCATTTCATGATAGCTTATCCGTAATGCATGTTATCGCAACAGCTTGTAGTTGGATCATAGGGGCAGACAAGCATGGATAAATCAAGATTTCTATCTAGCTAATCATGAGTAGTGCTTAACTTGACTCCGTGAAGCATTCTGTGCTAGCCACTTTTGCTCAGAACCAATCCAATCCCTTTCAAACAGACGTAAAAGATGGAGAGAGACAAAAAGAAAGAGAGAAGGAGAAAAAGAAGGGAGAAGGAAAGACATAGAAAGAGGCCGATCCGATCAACAGACGAGAAACTGCCGACCCCTCGTTGCTCTCTTAACGTTTTGTTGGGCAAACTAACGCTCTGATCGACTCGAGATTTTAAAACCTATATGAATGCACGTGTCGAAAAAAGAATCTGGCACGAAGAAAGAATCCAGTCGATGAGAAAGAACTCGAGATGGGAATAGAAATGGACACGTTTGTAACAGGAGTCTCATTGTGTTCAAATGCTGAGTAGACATGAAATGTTAATTGACTCTAGCAATTTAAACATTTAACCTAGTTGGACGTTAAAAGTAATTATTGAGCAAATCGAAACAGGTCTTTCCATTGTTCCAAAGATCGATGCGGCGATATGCGAAAACTTTTATTTCTTTTTTGTTTTACGCTATATACATATACATGTATATGATCCTGCACGTTAAAAAGAGATAAGCAATACGGATTATAAATTTTATACATAAACCACAAACATAAAATCACCGAATACATTCGTCAAATATGTATATTATAATAGCAAATATAAAATTTTAGAAATAAGATGTTGATAAATTTTATAAAGTTATACAGATCCTGCATTTCTATAATTCCATATTTTCAATCTTTCTTCCGATAAAATGCAAAATAAAATTTTCTCTTATCTCATTTAATAACCGATTAATTTGAAAATGTTTTTGATGACATGAAAATTAAGTAGAATAATTAAGATTAATAAAACAGATACACAAAACAGAATAATAACTTTCAATGTGACAGAAATAATAAGTAATTATAATTTTTAAAAATATTATTAAATGTAATACACCGTTATTGCATTTAATTCAAGTTTAACTTAATTGCCAGCACTTATATGCACAAATACATTTAATATTCATAGAAAAAAATTAAAAAGTTATTAAAATTATTAATTTTATCAGTGAAAAATGTATTATATATAATTTGTTAAAAGATTCGAATTATTCTAATAATTTTATATAATTTATAATATTTATTATTATTATGTATTCCACAATCTCTGCATATTCAACATATCTTGCACATGTTTCTGTGTATTCACCATCCTACGTGCAACATCTGCTCGTTCTTCTCAAACGTACCCCTTTTAAACGCTTTGAAAAGGATGTTAATCGTGGCTCGAAACTGGAGCTGCGTGCAATTCAATTGCAGGAGAGGTCAAGCGTAACAAATCGTCGGTGAATGTATCCCTGGAAGTACTAGACAATTTCTTTCTCTGTAAAAGAAATTTAAGGAACCGGCGAGTTTCCGTACATACAGGTGCAACAATACGCCCATGCGTTCCTCTCTAAACAAAATCGTTAATGCGTGTTTCAGTCTCCGTGAGATAGCATACACTCAACGTTATATCAGGTTATATTAAGCTTGAACTGTATGCAATAAAATAATTAGTAGGTTATTTGCATTAAAATTTAGATACAAATGAGGCAATAAAGAGATATAAATTATTACACAAAAAGAATAAATGTTAATATATAAATGAGACAATAAATAAATGATACAATACAAATGATTAATATACATTCTTCTCGTGATATTCAGTTGATTAATTTATATGCTTGATTTCCTATCAATTATAATGACCTTTGGAAAGTTCCATGACTATAAATCATTTTTTTTTTCAATCAATATTTTATTTTAAGTAGATTGCAATTTCCGAAGGAACAAAAAAGTCGACAAAATCCACTTTCACCAAAACTTTGCCAAACTCGATTTTAACGTGTGCTAGTTTTATCGGCGCGTGAAGGAAGAAACGAATTTACTATCGTCTCGTCTTTGCATGTACACCCTCGCCGAGGGTTTCTCGGAAAAGACCAACTCATCTCACCAGATTTCCCTGATGTCTTTTCCTCTTCACCGTTTACCATTCCGACTTCGTTCAACGGTGATAGAGTCGTTCAAAGGTTTCCACAGCAACTGAAGATTCTTGAAAACACTACGAGATTGTATATAACCGCGAGAAAAATTGGAAAAAATTTTTTAAATTTTTTTACGAGAAAAAATAGAGGAATTATCTTAGATTTAAGTATATACTTTAAATAATTGTTCATTTTTTAATGTGAAACATCTTAGGAGAATTCGCTATTTTTTATTATTATTATTATTATTATGCAGAGAGAAATTATATCTAACATATGTAACATATGTAAAAAAAACTAGTTTTGTACAAATAATATTTACGCATTGTCACGAATACTTGAGTCGAGAATTACATTGAGAATTACTTAAATTTCTTCGTTATATCGCAATTTTTTATCGAAATTTCTTGATATTTTTTGTTTCTCAGATAAAATCAAATTCAGAAAGCGTTGAAACTCAAGATAAACCTAACGTTACAAGATAAGCTTTCGCGAACGACGACGATGCATTTTTACGGTAAAATCTCGATATATTGTACGCGAGTAAGCTCGTAACGGTGGCACCCGCGATTTTTACGAGTGGTCGGACATTGTCTCGGCGGATTTACACAAAATCGATAAAAATATAGAGCGTCTACGGCCGAGACGAGTCGAGTAGGTACCGACTTTCGTGGCACGGAGAGAGTACTGCCTTCCTATTATTCCAGTTTCTCGTATGATGCACGTGCTCCCACGGTTATCCGCTTCGGTTGTGCATATGTGCATATGTGCGCATACACGGCTGCTGTATAGGGTACACATCGGCGCAGTTATCAATGCGAGATTATGCATATAGACCGCGCGTCATGATTATTGCGATAGGATATCCTCGCTGAATGCGAATCCGCAGTCAACTCCTTCTGTAGGTAGGTATACTTCTCGATTAATACTGGCTTGTACTGATTAAAAGCACGTTTGTTTTTTATTTAACAGAAATATTTTGACGGAAATCGCAATTTTAACGATGGTCTGGGCGTGTCGTAATATGCAAAATGTATTGAATGAATCGTCAATCCTTAATTCTGATTATCTTTGTTATATTATATTTATCTTATATTTTTGTGATGAAAATCCTATGTACAGTTTTCCTTTTTTTTGAGATATCATACACTGGTTTTATTGCCGAGAGTTAGCAACCCATTACTGAGGTGTTTATTGCATACACAATCGACAACTTCGTAATAATTATGTTCCGATTGCTATGTACACTCTGTTATCGAAAGTCATAATTTAACAATTACAATTCTAATAAGCATTTATAACGCACGGATATTATGGGAATTACGAAATGATCTTGTTCTCACTCATTCATTGTCGAGCCATTTCAATTTCATCGATTCTTGCATATGTATCTATGGCAAATCTGCAGATATGTCGAAGTAACTCGGAAAACTCACGTTGCGCAGCATTTACCTGATTGGGCGAATTGGCTTATATTATATCCTTCGTGAATTTGCTATCACGATTGCATGGAACTTCCTCCTTTTCCCGTGCTTCCATTCCACTAGCACGCGTAATGCGTTTCTCATACTCATGCAACATATACACACACATGCACACAGAATATATCTAAAAAATATACCGATGAATATTTCCTAAAGTTACAAATTTTCTGATAAATTTGAAGGAAGATTTTTTTGACGAGGTAATTTCATAAGTACGCTATTTATTTCAAGTTTTTTGTTTTATATAAGAAATATTATCTAATTTAAGTCTTAAATTATAAATTTAAAAAACGAAGACTAGATATATTAACAAAATTTGTGATCTATTTATTGTATGAGTTAACTCGTTCTTCATTTTCAATTTTAACGACTCTATCGATTTTTCTCGTGATTGTGACGCTTATCGCTCTTCCTAGTTCGTTTTTTTCATCTTCATTGAAAGGATACGTTCGATGAACGTCTTTCGGAACATCTTGTATATGGGAATTCGGAAACTCATGCTCGTCAACGAGCAATGGCGCGCACGAACGAATACGCGGATAGAATTTCGCCTCGATTTCTTAAAAATTATATTCGGCCCAATTTTCCGGAATTGCTGTCTTCTTCCTGATCGGTGTACTCGCTCTACTTACGCCGATCAGATGGCGTATCCGTGAGCAAAACGATTCGCAAGCTTTTTGGGATTCCGGGCGCCTCCCGCCATCCGTTCTCTCGTCTTCGTCATCGTCTCTGTCGATTCTATTCGGGCCGGAAATGTGCAGGACGGTGAAACGGTTGTCCTACGTGAACGATTTCTCAAATGTATGGGTTAATTTACGGCATCCTTCGACTGCTCTCCGGAGATTTTCGCCGAAATCTTCTGCGTGAATGCAAGGGATTACGAGAGATACGATTACTGTAAATCGCACAGGATGCGATGTAATCTCGCATTCCGTCTTTCCCATGTTGATACGATCTGTCATTTTCCGCTATTTGTGATAGTTTTGTCACTAGTTTCATTCAAATGCTGTACGATTTTGTGGAATTATTACACATAAGAAAAAATATACGTTTAATTTGTCGTTTTTTGTGTACAACATTTTTAAGGGTGGCGTAAAAAAACTAGAAGTTCCGATAAGTATATACTAAGAATACTCTCTAAAAACCGTTGCTTTACTATTATTTGATTTAGATTTTTAGCAGAGTTTTATGGAGACATCTTAATAGCAT
Source organism: Crematogaster levior (assembly GCA_901521435.1). NCBI lineage: Eukaryota > Metazoa > Arthropoda > Insecta > Hymenoptera > Formicidae > Crematogaster > Crematogaster levior. The sequence goes on from CABEGB010000750.1 coordinate 117,485, forward strand.
AAATACATATTTTAATAAAGTCAACTTAGGACTTAGATTTCTTGAGGTTGCAATATTTAGAAAAATAAGGATTGAAAATAATGCCTGTTTAATAGCTTTGAAAGGGATTTTTAAGAATAGATAATAAGAATTTAATTAGATTATAAGATCTATTCTTACTAGAACTTCTTGAAAAGATATATATCTTTAAAAGTATTCATTAGTTTTCATTTAAAAGAATCTTGCAAACCATTTGTTATTTTCCAAGTAAGATCCGATTAATACCAAGGCTAATTAGGATCTTAAAAAAAGTGTTATAAAATTTTCTACACGAGTTTCATGTTTGCAAATCATCATGTTTACTTTGCAGAAATAGGAAATATCTTTTTTCAAACTTTTTATTATATTTGTGTACATAAATTTAGTTGTTGTTTTCTTCCCTTTAGAAATGAACGCAATCCCGTCAAATTATAATTGCATTGTTGTAATGGCGCGGTATATAGCGATTCCATTTATAATTGTAATAGCGTTGCCTCCGTTATTCTTTCTTTATTACTATTTTTATTTTTATTACACACTTAACACTCGCCTAGCACACTTAACTTCTTGTGACTTACAATACTATTAATATTACCTAAATTTATATTCGGTACATATGGATTTCTTACCGATACACATCCATATACAATTTCCTCTCCTTAAAAGAGATCTTATTAGATTTCTGATTGGATCCTTAATTGAATCGGAGTTATTTACTCTAACGAGTGATTTATAACGAAAAAGCAATCGGAACCAGATGAAAAAACGAAAAGTTATTGCAAAATCTCGACCGTGGCAAATCTCATTATAGGCTGGCGCCGTTTCAAATAGTATCTCTAACAAGTTACACGACGACAGGCGGATCTATAAACTCTAAACTCAATGAGTTTATTGTTCTTTCCTTTGTTTTTCCCTTTGTTTTCGCGTACTTAAAACGGAAGGTTTTATTTTGCTAGATATCTCTTCTTTATATCATTACGATAAGAAAGATGTAATCCTGGTTAAGGTAAAGAATGAGACAGCGGAATTGAACCTTCCGCGAAACTTAGACTTCTACATTTCATTTCTAGCTGACGCAACATCACGTATGTATAATACATTGCATAAAATTTTTATGTTACTTTTTAAATCGTCTATATTTTTTTCGTTAGATAAATAACAGTTTTTACTCAATCTCTGCTAATGATAATCGTAAAACGGGATAATCAGCCCCTGATGGCGGCTACGAGCTATTTACCGCTAATTGCTAATTCACACAGAGTAATGCGACGTATAAACATAATATCATGTGAAATTATTATAAATGAGTTATATAACGAGACGTCGATGTGCTATCACCCGCGTGACCCGATTTCCGGGCGTTAATATTTTGCGCGAATACCCGCTTTCCCGAAACATAAATACGTAACGCGCTTTCGAGTGTACTGGATGTATCCCCATGTTTGCAAACGTTAAATCATCCCCATCAACGCGACACTGCTATCAGATACGTTCTATAAAAAATATCTTACTGTCGTTCACTCTGGGACTCAATAAATTGTGAACGGACAATAATATGTAACATGTACTTTCCGGTGCAGTTATTTTCCTCTTTCTCTCAAATACGATGAATGTTAAACCCGTAAAATTAAACGTCCAAGTTTAACGGTCTGAGCATAAATATCAACGCCAGTCAACATAAATCCCTCATATTCTTTCTTAAATTTGCTCTCGAGCATTCGTAATGGTGAACCGACTTTATCCGCACAGGAGTCTTTTGGTCCTCCGAAACGGACGGAACGAGACGAAAAGGGAAGAAGGGGTTAAATACTGGTTATTGCGAAATACATGCAGAGCACGGTGTACACACGTTACTGGTTATTGCACGGATCGACATTGGTACGCTCTCCTTCGTGATTCCCGTCGTTGATTAACGCGAGATTAACCCTGTCATCAGATGGTTTCTCGTTCGGATTAATATCAAATTCGAGACGTGGTCGAAACTCTTTTTAAGTGCGACGCTCAGAGATTTGAGCTGTCCGACATAAGCTGCAAAGCATGACAAACGTCATAACAATATCGCTTGTCGGGAAGCTTACGGAATTATTCGCGTCGCCATTACCGTCTGCGGCACGTAACTTTTTTATCTGCGCCATTATTTTCGGCGAGCGAGATAAAGTGGAATTGTATATACGAGCACGTATCCCTTGTAAATTCGACAAACTCGACAAATGTATAGAATATTGACACTGCGTTGATCATATGGCATTAGCAGAAATATTATTGGATAGCTACGAGCGAATGGTTAAAGTTTCGACTCTCGCGCAAAACTGACAGCCTGAAATTTTAATACTGATCGACGTGTATGACCCGCTTTCTGATTCGCATTATTTCATGTTGGAATAAATGACATTTTAATGATATCAGTATTTGGAGACAAATATGTGGAGGTAATTATATCAATATGATTATCCGACAGCATCTAACTTTTTGTTCACATTTTTGCAGACGGGTAAGGTATCATAGATTACATTTACGCGAATCTGTAACTTTAAAGATGAGAATAATGCCGCGTGTATAACAATATCATTACATATTTTAGAACGAAATAATAAAGTGATATATTGCAGAACCGGTGCGCTTTCATTTTCGATATTAATCGATAATGTGTTCAAATTTGTGAGAAAATTTATGCGGTATACCACAATATATTTTCTCACAAACATATACATTATTTTACATATATTTAGTAATGAAAACGTCAAAGGGAGTAGTAGATTAAACGAACATGAGTATTTATTGGATGTACATCGAACTGTGCGATTCAATTAAAAACTAAAAATTGCCTCAACTTGTTTTCATCACACAGGTTGCACAAACATTACTATTTTTGCTTGCTTTATACTCACGTACCTTGCGTTTCAACAAGAAAGCTTCAACCATCCACTCGTGCATCCATTGTCGAGCGAAATGTCATCTAAATTACGACATGCAATTTTTTTCGTTTAATGATTTTTCTCTCTCGCCAAGCCTCAGACTGTCATTTTTTGATATTTTTTTGGTATAAACATTTTCTTCATAAAATCACATGTGACAAAAATAAGTATGACAGTTATATGTTAAAGTAGAAAAATGTTTAAGTATTAAAATTACGTGCCTGTAATTACGCCCTTTTTCAAAATTATAAGTAATTATAAGTAAAAACATTTGATAAATTTATGATAAGTAATTTCGAAAAAAGAAGAAACATAATATTTTTAACACGACATATTTAGGAAAGAACGATTTGCTGAAGTATATGGGAAAAGTTAAATACATCTGGAAATTTTGATTTTCCAACAAAATTATTTTCAAATCTGTATCTAGTTAAATTCTTTCCGTATATAATATTTTTAGCTGAATTATGCGACAGTTGAATAGGAATTACACGATATCCGATACAAAACTGTATGAACAAAACTGTCTGTGTCACAATTTTTTTGTCCACATGTAATATCGATTTGTCAATCTCAAAGTTTTGTGGCCATCCGCATCAGCACATTTTGGGACGGTGTACTATAAATCAATAAATCGATTTTTCAACATGAAACCGTGTAGAGACAAAACGATGCTATTGAATCAATCGGTTAACAAAACTAGAAACAAATAATACAGTTGCGAGAACGTTTTATATACTAAAACTTTTACAGGATGTAAAATATGTGTGAAATGTTAAAAAACGAGGTGATATAATATATTCATTATTAGCTTATTAATATCTTATGAAATGGCATAATTACTTTGTCAAAAAACAGTTTATTAAAGTCGATTAATGCAACAGTATTTTCTTATATACTCGATTGTTTATATATATATATATAATCTTCAAGAAACTATGATGATGGTTATAAAAGATTATCAGTATAAAGTCCATTAATAACATAAAATAAATATAAAAATTGATTGATTTACTTACCTATAAATTTTTTGTGCTTTGGTTAGATGATTATTAAATTGAGAATTTAATCGCTAATGTATGCATTGAAAAAATTCAGAAGTTACAAACTTAATAACGAGCTCTGACAAAATTTCTGCAGACAGAAACAAACTCCAAATATTTAAAAAATCACAATCTGTTTATATATTCATACAGCTGGGAAATCGAATATAATTAATTGATAGAGCTAGCAGATATTCCAGAGAAACCGTTATCATAACATGCTGCGGGAATAGGAGATAGAAAACTTTCAGCTTTTAAAAGGCTTTATACATGTACCATCTACAAGGATCTTGTGAGAGGTAGATTCTGGAATCTTCAAGATCGTTAAGACTTTCGACGAAGCTATATTACGCCAGGCTGCTCTTACCAAGAACTTTGCGAAAAAAGATGAAAAGAAAAGTACAGAGAGAGAGAGAGAGAGAGAGTTGCTTCAGCTGTGGATTCTGTATAAAGAATTTTTTATGGTCAACTGATTGTACGTGGGTTACACTTTTTTCCGTTTTTTTTTTTTTTTTTTTAAAGTTACGTCTATGTCAACGAACAAAACATTTCTGAAATCCGGTTTGGAAAATATTAGTGCGCGCGCGCGCGCGCGTGTGTGTGTCTGTGTAGAGCAGGAATGAATAAATGGAAATAATTTTGCTAGCAATTCTGTATGAGTATGTTGTATTTTTATTTCTGTAAAACCGCAAATCTTGCTGAAAATCTTTTACTAATTATTTGTCAATGACTATATTAAGCGATCATTAATTATATATTGCTTCAAACATAATATTACAGAAAAATTAATATTTATAATAAATTTATTTCCCCATGTTTATATGTACTTGAATGGAAAGAAAACTCAAAATGATGTTTTAAAAATATCTATAAAATTATTATTATAACATTTATGTTAAGATTGTTATGTAGAATCGTCTAAAAAAAATTTTTATTTTTTTTTATACTGCAGACAAATAATTTTCTAAACCATTTACCCATAATCAAATCAATATTGTACTAATATCTGTTTTAGAAAATCTCATTAGGTTGATCTCTCATTTCGCATACTTTTCAATCTTTTGACGATCGATACGCAATTAAAATGTTCGCTAATCTCGTAAATGCATCCGGTAGTAATATCGACAGATCGCACAGATGTAATTACGTCGTGTCGAAACAAGCGATCCAAACGCGGATAAAATGTAACTTTTTCAGGATCGTGTTTGCGATTAATGTATATCTAAATTAATAAATCTTAAAACTATCGGTAGAAAACATTGCAAAACAATTCAAGATCCTGTTTTACTTTGCGAATATTTTTTATTTCTTTTAACGATGTAAAAAAAAAAAGAAATAAATAAAATAGGGCTTACATTTAAAAGATTGTTCCTTTTGATTTTATCTCACTCGGTTACATTACATTACGTTACGTCGTATATACTAGTGCTGAAATCCTCAGAAATTATTAACTCATTATAATCAAGCTCGGAAAGCCATAATTCATTCTTGCTCACGATTATAATGTAAACGCGGGGATGCCTTCACCGCCGATTTATTCGGGGAAAATTATCCACAATGACGCTCACAGGTGGGCCATCTCGTATATGATATATCTACAAATAGTATAACACATATGTCTACATCGCTCGACGCGTATACATGTGTATCCGCCGCCAGTTCCCGAAGGAGGCGTTAACGCAATCCACACAGTCCCGATCCCTCGTAAACGCGCGATACCGTCGAGGCGATATCCTCGAATGCAATTTCAACTATTAGTATAACTTAACACCGCTGCGAGATAGAGTATGCGAAATAATGCAGCGTAATAGTAATGCACGCGTAATGATATTGCGCGTTGATACGAGTTGATATCTCGAGATGACGCGAAACTATATAAAAAAGGAGAAATTAAAGTAATGAAAGTCGAGGACACATTATATACGAATTAAGATTCGGAGATATACAAATTTCTTATCTTTCTCAAACGGACTTGAATAGAATATTAATTTTAGACTTAGCTATAAAGGGACATTTAATGTTGAGCATTGAAACATGAAAAGAAGTCAGCATCACGAGGATCTTTTATAGAGAAAAATCGACTCCAAATTGGTCAAAGAATCCGTGAATGAGAGAAAGAGTACCCGGAGCACTCTGTATATCCTCAATGAATCACCTCTTAGTCTCAATTTCTCGTTATTCAATGTCCTCGTAACCTCTCGCCACGGCCCAATTACATTGAGATCACTCGTCAAGAATCGCTCAACTTTCTTTCGGTTATATTGCACCGCCGATCAAGATCGGTGAATCCATTCGTGCGAATATCTCACCATTCACGAAGTCTGTTACATGGACGGTTAACCAGGTCAAAGGGAGTCAATTGCGTGTAATCGACCTGCGCAAGGCACCAAATCGTCGCTGGGGTTCGCCAGCGGGAAAAAGAAAAGAGGAATCAGATCGTGGTGGAGGAAGGGGAAGAAGGAGAAAAAGGGCAGACCAGAAACCAACCGCAGCGAGTTCTAATAACGCGAGACGAGGTTGAGTAGGTGAATAGACGAGAATACACCGGGGAGGCGTGGGTCGTTGTCGCTATCGTACGCTCGAATCGGAAACCAATTTGAAAGCAATACCGCGCTCATCGTCGCGGCTTATCTGATGAAGGGAGTTGGAACAAAACGCTCTTGGATCCGGCCCCGATGATTCCGGCCGGGCCTACCTGACGACTTAAGCGACTTTAACGCCTCTCAGTATTTAAATCGGTTTCTCCTCTCTGACGAGCCGTTCCGTGACTCTCATCGCTCACCGCCGATTCGCTCGTTAGAAGCTGCTGATGTCGAACATTTAGAGATGATAAAACTCTCTCGTTTGTCTTTTTTACTTATGAGAGATTTAACTAATTATATCTTTCTTAGGGTAAGATTATTTTCTCCCAAAATAATCGAAAATGTCGGCAGTAAATTTGATCTAAGCTTCCAGTTTGCGATTTCGTTCGGTATTAGGAACGACGACGAGCAACGCTCGCGCGGGTATCGAGGTTCACGAACTCTCTGGGATTTGGATGAAAAGTGACAAACGAGTGGGTTATAAATTTCGAGGTCCTCTTTTGGCCCGCTATGGGTTTACTCGAGGAGTTTCTTTTCCACATACCACGCCCTCGACTCTGCCTCCCAAGACGTTGTAAACGAAGACCGTAACGTCGTGCCCACGCAGTTGTACAAGCCGACTTCACACCGAGAGAGCCGCTAATAAATTCGTGAAAAACAAGGGGGATTCCACCCTGTCGTGGTAAAGCTAGAAAAGGGAAGGAAAAAGGGGCGATCAAGCTTTAGAATTTGCCTAATTGGACAGTGAGACCTTTTTTATCGAGAAGCAACATTCCCTCGGAAAAACATGTACTGTAAAATTTACGAGTAGCCACTGACCGCTTCTTAGATATTAAAAATTTACGATCCTTAAGTACGTTCCGAACATACGTCCCTTTCACCCTACACGGCTACAAGACCGCAGAACTCGCTCCATTATATCCTATTATTAGTGAATCGATCCCATCGAGGGATTTCTGAGCGTTCACATGTATTCCTTACAGACACTTCCTCCATCCCCTGCGGATTTTTACTTTTTTCTTCGAACCCCGAAGAACGTAATTCAATTTGCGGGGATCCGACGTGATTAAACGGAACGCTTTCCTTTCATATCTGCGGTCAATTGTGAATACGCGCGTAGACTAGGGATGATTGAAGATCGAGGAAATATTCTTCGTGAAATGCACTCTCTTTGACACCTGTAAATAAGACAACCGTGAAAAGTGTCGCTGGTCGAGCGTAATGAGTCATTCTTATACAATCAAAGAAGTTTCAATATCTTCAGAAAACTTTACAAGCTTTATGTCAGGGCATCTCAGTATGTTGACGAATCCGAATGTAATTTTTCATTTTTACTCTTGGTCACGAAGAGTATATTTGCCAGAATAAAGAAAAAAATTCTCAATCGTCCCTGCACCGACATGTTTGCGCGGAAATAGCCGACTGACAGGTTGAAGGTTTGAAAAATGCGGGCGGAGAAGCAAATCGACCAGCAAGGAGCGACGAAGACACGGTGTTAGCCAGCCGGTGAAATAATTTACCGTGGAAACAGCGTTTTTTCTCTTTTTTTTCGTTCTGCACGTCGCACGAAAAAGAAACATCGTCGACGAGAGAGAGATGAAAGCAATTCGCGCACGTTAAAAAAAAATAGTCGAAAGAATGCTTCTAAAATCGTTGATGTTCTCGCTGGATATCGTTAGACTTCAAACAGATCGAACGAGTCGGAAGGATGAGATCTTATCCTGCGAAGACATTTATCAACCTCTTCCTCTGTGGAGACTGTTCGTCGTTCCATTCAGATCTGTTGTTTTTCTTTGGAGTTAAGTTTTTAATCTAAAATTTGTATAAACTCTAGTTATTATATTATTAATAGCTTTAGTAATTATATTATTAACAGCTCTCATCATTATTAATGACTCTGAGTTTAATTAAAAAGAAATTAATCATACATTGATCACGCATAATTTAATCTTTTTAACCCTTGTTAATTGTAAGTAATAATGAAAAGAGCAAGCACACATGTATTAGGCAAAAAAATAACACTATTCTTATGCCTTTTTATTCTCGGATAACGAAGAATTAATTTATTTGTACTCGTCAGAGCGTACTTGCTTGCGTATATTGCTGATAAAACGCGTTCGTGTCCAATTCCATGAAGCGTGACATATGATTGTCAAAGGCTGATTTTTCGTCCTGATTTTTCATTATTATGCTTTGATACCGGACGCTTTTTCCAGTATTTTTCAAGGAAATCCAGTTTCCGAATTTTATTTCGATACCCATTCTGCGCTATTATTCGTTCAACTCTCTACACTTTCCACGCATAACATGCACTTCTTTTGACTACAAACGAGTGGCAAACGAGGATTTGCCCAAACACATCGCTGTCATACGAACGTCGTGAACGTTAACTGCAATACCGGAGTTGTCAGACGTTTCCTCTTTCGCTCGTACTACGGAGGAACGTTTACTAGTCATGCTCACCCCTATTTTTTAACATTTTTCCATAAAGCTCGGTCGAACATAGCCACTGTAATTTCGTGTAGTGTGTTCAACGGCAACTATTCGTCGTGCACGAAATAAATTTTACATCAGCATGATTCCGAGAACATTGATCCAACATTAAACATATCGAACACTGCTTCCAATGGATCCAGACGTTAGAATTGTGCGAAGTTTGACAGTGAACTGACAGCGAGCCTCTACGATGCATTATTCACGTCGATCTAGGCTGCTTGACTGGAAAATTTCCGGATAGTCTGATTGCGATAGTTTGAAGGCAAGCGATGCTAAGCCGTGGCGTTGAACGACTACGTTGACTATTCTAATTGATTACGAGTGATTATACTTACGGAGTTAATAAACTCATATTTTTTAATTGAAAAAATAAAATAAAAACGATAAAATTAACATCTTAATAGAAAACAATAAATTCAAAAATTAAAGCTGAAATTAGTAAAAATATTTGCAAAGTTCGAAATGTAAAAGGAAATCTTAAAATTGGGATATCGAAATTAATTGTAGTGCGTCATTTTGAAAGCAAACTTCAAATCTGCAATTAACATGAACACAGTACGGTGTCTTTTGCAGGATACATTACGAATCGTATTCACCAGAGAGGTTCAATTTCGTTTAATGAGTAGGAGGAGTGTTCAGATTTGCAGAGAACCATGCGAGAAAGTTTTGCGTACCGCAGACGAGAGAAAAACAGTTCTGAGAGATCCATAGAGATTTTATCGTATAACTATTGGGCGGTTACAGCACGAACATCGAGATAGTTCACCGTATATTATTAGTATATTAAATTATGAGATTCGGTGTACCTGAGTTTTGAACTAAGCAAATTATTTGGAATAAAGAGTGACTTTATAGATTTGTAAAAATATCACTATTTTTCTCGATTCTTCCCTTACTATTTATATTTGTTCAAATTGAAGTTCGCTTGAAAGTTATTACCATTGAAAAGTTCTGCTTAGCTTATAATTTGACGTTTGAGAAATTAATTTATCAGATGCCAAAAGATATTTTTATAACAATCAATTTTAATTTAATGGTTAATTTAACAAAAAAGTTTGTAATGATAATATTTCAGTATAAAAAAAATCTTAGATTTTTCTTTACTATTATCTTTCGCATTGTGTAATTTCGTCTTGGATCTCTCAAATATCGACAAAACTGCCAAAAAATAAAAGCTGCTGTCAATAAAATTACTGAATATTGCGCACAAAACAACGCAGTCGAAATAAAAGTATCTTTATAAATAATTCAGCAAAATATCTATAAATGTTCTCATGAGTTGGTGAAATCGAATGGTTTTGGCATATATCGAATAAAGAGCACGTATAACGCTTTAGAAATATTTTATTTAGTCACACTTTAAATTGCATGGAATAAAACTACAAATATTTTTGTGCGATATTCATACATTAAATGCATTTTGCTTTTTGATCATTTCCGAATCTTAAAAGGCGTGATTTATTGAAATTCTTCTAAACTCGATTTAGCGAGATAGGAAAAAAATACCGCATTACCATCGTATTCTTTCGTAATAAAATCTTGTCCCTTCTTCGATTAAACGTTCGTGCTACGTTTGGCCTATTCTGAACGATTTTCCGATTATATAGCATCTAAACAGACTGTCGTGCCCACAGGCCATCGAGTGCTTGACTCATGGCTTCGCCGGACTATCAGAAGCGAAGCATGATTTATGAACGCTCGTAGTCGTCGCCATAAAATCGAACTTCGTCCTAGAGCACAGTTTACACGTAATATCGCGATTTCGATCGTGATCGTTGGCTTTATTCTCCCTTTTGACAACTTTCTTTTCGTCAAGCTAAATGTGAAATAGTGTCGGAATTTTAGACAAATCTTGATCTTGCAATTCTTATCAATGGTGTTTAAAAAACGATTTATAGTCCAGAAAATTTAGCAACTATAAGTGTCTACTATAATTACAACTGATAAAATTATGATAAAAATGAAAAGCAATTTATTTATGAGATTCTATACTTCGAAATTTAGTGCAAGTAAAGTGTAGTTTTTTGCTCATAGTATTTAAATATATAAAATACAATATATATGTTTTCTTGAGTATAATATATTTAAGAATATATTTTGCAGAATATACAAATAAGTTTTAATAATACATTTTGTATACATGAGATACATGAAATATAATGTACGTTCAAGATATAATATACATATACATGAGATAATAATTTACATCTGATAGTAATAGTAAAATCTAAGGTTTGCAACACGCGAAGAAAAATAATCGCGTAATATCTTATCGTATTCACTTTATCTGAAACACTGAAAAATGTTACACATATATTATGCATGTATAGAAAGCGACTGCATCTTCTATCCAGGTTTGATCGACCCGTAACCGCCACTTTTGTCGAGACTCCTGAATAATATACTGTGTTAGGATCCCGAAGTGCTCCTTGGAACTAGCTGATATTGACGAGCCCGCTTTTAAACAACAATCTTCTTATGGAAAGTCCTTTCCGGAAATCTTCATAATGCGTCATAATGGTTTTCAAAATTGTTAGTCTACAGCGATAGACTTTCGTTAACTTAAGCTTCATTTATTAGTCAAATGTGTCACTCGACATTCCAACGTTTAAATCGTCATCGACAGATTGTTATAATAATTTTTGCTGCTTATAAATTTTGTCGATTTATTTACCATTTTGAAATGGTGTAATTAATTTATCTAGCAATATGTGAATGTTATGAATAAGTAATTTTTTTTATAGTATTATAAAAATAAGCAGTAAAAAAGCAATAAGAATACAATTATTTTAGAATAAACGTCGTCAAATTAGAGTATAGAAAATGATCCAGAATGTTCTCTTAATCTTTTTAGGTAATTTAGCAGTAATCCAAAGGAAATTTTAAGTAATCTAAGGTAACTTTTGGTATTCTAAATAATCTTTAGCATTCTCAGCTAATCTTGGATAATCTCAGGAAATCTAAGTAATCTAAAGGTAATATCAAATAATCTGTAGTGTAATTCTAGGTATTCTTAAGGTAGTCTCAGATAATTTGAGTAATCTAAGGTAGTTATAGTGTACAAAAATTAGCGACTTGGATATGGATATACAACGAAAAATATGAAAAGTCGCCATTTTTATGGCGCAGGTGAAATTCTGGTAGAACTTTCTTTTTTTTTAATTATAGGAAAATGAAAAAAGAGTGTTGTCAATTTTTTCCGACATTATACGACGATTCGATCATAATGAAATAATTGTTTGAAATGAAAATTACATTTTTTTAAATAGAAGTTGCGGTAAAAAAAAATATAAAAAATGTTTTCTTTAATTGTATTAGGTTTCTGATGTTACTGAATTTTTACAAATTTTTAAATAGTTTTTTATTATAAGCATATTTAAAAAAACGATAAAATTGAAAAAAAAAAAAGGTTTTTTGCTCTAAAACTGCTAGGAATCAATATAAAAATCTGAAATTTTGCACATAGATGTCTTTTGACATAGTGAATTTCGGCAAAAATTGCGGCTACAGAATTCAGAGGAGGCAAATTTATCATATTTATTCCGCTAGATCCTTTGGAAAAATCTCGGATAATCTTAGAAAATTTGAGGTAATTTTAAATAGTTTAAGGTATTCTTGGGTAATATAAGGTAATATTTGATAATCTGGAGTAATTTAAGGTAATATTAGATAATCTTAAATCTGAAGTAGTATTAGGCAATCTTAAGTAATCTGAGGTAAATTAAAGGTAATCCGGTACACTAGAACCACTCGTGACCAACCCCTCGGAAGTGGTAGGCAATGAAAAATATGTTTTATATTTCTTACATTTATAAATGAGATACACACACCGAATCCACCTAAAAATTATCAACTAATGAAAAAGTATATAAGAATTCGATAGAAATATATGTTTAATAAAAATAAAAAAATAAATGTCCGATAATACGATTCGATAAATGTTGCGCACTATTTATTAACTGTTCTCTACAATTCTCGAGGAAGTACGTATTCGATGAGAATACTGGCGTATGCACCTTTTGAATATGTATGTCGGTGCGGTGCATTAAATCAATAATCTATTTCAAGTAAATCCGGAAGAATACATCGACGCGGAAAATATGAAGGAATCGCTTTTCACAACATTCTCCTTTCGATTCTTGGTGTAAAAGCCTTGATTGTAACTAGCAGACGTACAAATGGCTTTATATGATTGCATATTAAGGTGCATTGTGGAATAAACACATTATATGCTATCGTCGACCGCAGGAGATTAAGGCGCTGCCTGCTCTGATCCATTTCTCATATCCGTGCTCGAACTGTTTTCCAACATTGACCAAGTTCTGTACATGATTACGTATGCTAACATGTTTCTTATTATTATGCAAGTTGCAACGATAAACGTGCCATACCCAGTAACTGTAAACTAACGTCGTGTTGTAAATTTGTTTTACTGTCGCATTTAATTCTTACATTTCTCAAGATTGAAAAAAGTATAATAGAAAAAGAAATTATTTTTCTGGAATCTCCCCTGCAGAATGTGTATGAATGTGTACAGTGATATCCATAATAGTGTTTACATAAGAATCGGATTTAAGTTTGCGCCAAAAGGTTAATTAAATCGAAATGTAGTTTTAAATGATAAATGCTTTATTATAATAATTAAAACGAAATACGATTTTAATAACGTAATACGATTTTTGCAGCTAAAACTGAAATAACAAGACTAGTAGAAGAGCAAAAAATATATAATAGCAATATTTTTGTGAATAATGAAAAATATCCATGATTTTTGCAAAAAAATTTTACTTTTAATAACAAGAATGAAATATTTACATGAAATAGCATCGTTATTATTAATTGCAGTTACCATTCTTAAAGATTCGTAACAAATATCGGATTTCTTGCATTTTGCATATGCATAAATTTAAATTTACAAAACTTTTATTAGAGAAATTGGATTTTAGAATTAAATAAAGTTACGTGATGAAAGTTAAACAATAAAAATTAAAGAGAGTAAAAATATTTTCTGAAAGATATATCTCTTCTCTTAAATATGAATTTTTTAATTTAAAGAACTTAAAATATTCTGTTCGAATATCTGAACACGTAAATACACGCGTGCTACACGCGTTACGTTTTCTTCATAAATAAATGCGCTGTACTCAGATTAGGTAGGCGGAGGTTCTAATCTAAAAACACGACGGTCCTTTTAGTGCAGCTTCTCGATACGCCGCCACGTGCTTTTGAAACACCTTTGTACAGATGCGATTTCAGTCGAAAATTAATTTTATTCACACCGTAACGTAAAGTACAATCCCGTGTTCTCCTCCTGCAAGTAGAAGCACATTCCTCTTCTTTTTGTGTAGTGATGCCAAAAGGTCACGGGCGAAAATAGAAATTCCTTGATAACCGATACAAGGCACTCGTGAGCCCATTTTTCTCGGGTGATTTTAAGAGTTTGTTTGCTAGGAGATAAATAAAGAAATCTGAAACGTGAACTTTCTGATTAAAAGGCTTTATGAATCAGTAATCGTAACAACAAACGTAATCAGAACTCATAGATATTTCATCATTAATCAGGATTAAAAGTCGTCGTGCCGAATGATCAGTTTTAATTGCGATGCAATGTCGAAATGTATCTCCTGATGCTACACAATTCAGCACTAATTGCCGTATCATAAATCGTGTGCGCATGTAAATTACAATGTATCGTTAAGCTGAACAGTTTACATAACAGTTGAATACTATGCATGCATATTACTGACACAAGAAACATTTGAGGGGAAAATTGTTTAAAACGTGTCACAAATCAATTTTTTGTGATCGAAATGAATTGTGACTCCTTAGAACATTATTTTTTTTTTTAAAGGTTGAAAATTACTAAGTCAATAAAATTATCAGATTGATAGAATTACAATCAATGCCAATTATATATTTTTTAAGACGTTTTATAAATTTATTCCAAATTTATTGAATTGGTTTACATAAATCGTGATTTGTCATTTGATACATAAAATATATGATTATCATTACTGATCCTGACGTTATATATCAGTTAAATTGTTTTATTGAAAGGAAATAGGCAAGAACCATGAAGAAATTTTGTATTCTCGATGCAATGTTGCTTTAATCGCATTATCGAGGGCAACGCGTGCACGCTAGTTTACAATACCGATTCTGGAGAGGGAGGACGGGGGTAGTCCACGTCGAACTTTCATCGAGCGTAAGCGGAGCCAAGTTAATTACTGGAATTAATGTGGTCCGACGGCGTTAATCCGCGCGCGGCACGCGAGCCAATCAAGAGGTCAGATAAGAATTAAATGGCATCGAACCGACGCCTCGTTAGCCGTCCCATGTCGGACATAAATTTTACGCTAAGCTCGGTTCGACCGAGTTCACGTCGACAGAAGAGAATCTCATGTTCACGATCGCTCCACTACAAATTGGCTATTCTTGTGCACGTGCTACTTTGTGCTGTTACATGCGCAGCTAACGTATGTTATACAAAATGGATTCAGATTTAACATCCGCCTTTTTACTTTTTGAAGATATGTAGGAAAATGAGTGAATCAAATTATAACAATGCAATCAACGACGAATCTTCTTTAACTCATCTCTATAATGTTATCATTAATTTCTAAAATTGATTTAATCTAACATATACATATAAAAACATACCGTCAGTTTATTTTTAGAACTCTTTTACTTGTATCTAATACAATAATTCAATATTTACAACATGCCTTCCTTTAACTTAAAAATATGTTAAATAATTTTAGTTTTTCAAATTAGAAAAACATTTAAGTATTTTTTGCAAGTTTCTATATCCTGGAATTTACACATATAATAAATATTTACATTATAATTGCATCGTTAAATTATTAATGTCAGTGGTTAGGTTATATCAATTACCGAATTCGATCGTCGTGATTAATCCGTTCGGCCGCTTTACGCCTGATCACTATAATTTTCTCGCTGTCGAGGCCATAGACGAGACGTTGATTGCAGAGGAGCGATGTAGGTAATCGGCTGAAGATCGATAATTATGATTTTCCTAAGTAATAGTTAATGATAGCTTTAAAATAGTTTTTGATTATATGACAGTTATGTCATTGCGAAATTGATAATTACGTTTAAAGATTTATTCGGTGTTAATCATTAATAATACTACATGTTCTATTAAATATAATATATAAATTTACTTAATAATTAACTTAGTATTATCGTTTGATTTTATCGTATATCTTTTGCCTGTATTTACTTATTAAATAAATCCGAACTGAAAAAGTCCAATACTTTTGTAGAAAAATTTTACTGTCAACAGCGAAGTTATATTTGAATGTTTAAATATTTAAACGTAAAAAGTAGAAACGTTTTATAAAAATAAAATAACTAAAAACATATATATGTGTAGATGAATAAAAAAAAAAGAATTAATCCACGTTTTTTTTTTCCCATATGTGTGTTACCAGACAGCAATAAATCAACAACAAAGCAAGAATCACAAAGCAAAAAGACACGAAATTATGATGAATAATGGTATAACTTTGACGATATTAATATGACGTTTTTACGATAAGTTTACGATTTATGACTTCTGATTATCTGTTATTTGTTTCACCATTTTAATTAAAGCTGTTTTAATAAACTCGAAGAGCATACATTTTCGAGTATAAGGACCCGGATTATGCCTTCTACTTCTCCATGTTAATCCCGAATCTGTACGAGTTCATTTTCTAGGGACGTCGAAGCGACGCCAACCGTTTACCTTTAATTATAGGGCGGCTCAAGCCTCTAAATTTATCGCTAATAACGTTGCAGCGGACGTTAAGCTCCATCGTCGACGGATCTTTACGGGTATGCGCCGTGCGTATGTCACGCGCCGACGTTAAACGAATGCGCGGCGGCGCGAATATATTCGTTCGCAGGACGTGTGCGAACGATCAAATATACACATCGGTTGATTACTCCGGCGATCCTTTCTTTCGCGCACGAGGCTTTAATGAAACACGCAAGAGAAAGTTGGCGTAACCATAAAATATATCAACGCGCTCTCATCGTGCTGGAATCTCTTTGTGTGATGCACGAAGGAGCCGAGTATCCTAAATATGAGCAACATGACGTTCTTGACATTCAACGCATCTCGAAGCAACGAAGATAATAGTAGATGTACTTGGTATATAAACATCCCCTTAATAATTAAGAAGATTGT
Organism: Crematogaster levior; assembly: GCA_901521435.1. Classification (NCBI taxonomy): domain Eukaryota; kingdom Metazoa; phylum Arthropoda; class Insecta; order Hymenoptera; family Formicidae; genus Crematogaster; species Crematogaster levior. The sequence goes on from CABEGB010000750.1 coordinate 134,733, forward strand.
CGATCGTTATAAATGTGTGATATTGATCTCTAAAGGAAAGAAAAACATAAAAATTTTTAAGATAAATATTCTTTTGCAAAATTTATATTAAATTAAGAATTTCAATTGCTTCAGGATTGTCACGAATAATTTCGGTTTCGTATTTTTTATGTATTTGTACGTTTCATCTTCCTTCAAATGATTATTGTTAAAAACACGTTTTGCGACATGTCGCTGAAACCCAACGAGATTGAATCGTTATACGCTTTGCGAGCCCTCATGACTAATGCCGCTTCCGCGGCAGACAGCCGATTGTTTCAACAAAAATGTATTATGCACTGGCAGCGCGACGGAGACCCCACCGTCGTAAAATATGAATTCCTCCGGTTGGGAAATTCGCCGGAACGAGCGCTACGTGCGACTGGAAAAGGACGGTCGTTGGGACTCGCGAGTGCACGATGGCTTGTTATAAAAGTTCCTCCTTGTACCGTAATATCAGAAAGTGGATATCCGTTTTCGGGCGGAACTCGGGCCACAATTAAATTGCTTCTTCTTGCGCGCACTCTTTTGTCTCGGCGACGACCGACCGACCAGATTTACTTTACCGTACCTCGCAGCGACGAATCGGCCCGCGGAAACGGGTTGGCGTCTTCCGATGGCTGCGGAAATGGATGCAACCGCGCGTTTCTGCCGCTGCAGTTTTCGCACGAATACACAGATCTGCACGAACACACGAACGACGTCCAGATTTGGCGGCTAATATCCGTTTAGTATTCACCGTTTGACATTATTGTGCAATATATCGTGCATTATATTACGTAACTCTCTCCCTCTTTCGCTCTCTTTTTTTTGAGACTGTACGCTGCTCCTTTATTCGGTGTTGCCTTTTCGATTACTTTTAAGAAGTCACTTAATTTCTGAAGTCAATTATACAGCAATCTAATAAATTTAAATAAATGAAACGAAATAATATGCATAGCATTTGTGATTTCGTAATAGTTGAATATATACATATTTTATCGTTTCGGCATTTCAACATGTCACTCTCCAACACCCGACTTCCTGATTCTCTATTATTCGAGACATCTGAAAAGTTTTTTCAAGAACAAGCATTCATTTTCTATAGAGACAAGACTCCCCATGTCATAAGAGCCAAAGCGTTTTTATAGAACAAATCGTCATATTTGTGCCATTATTCGTTAAATATGAAATCATAATAGATATTATAATAAATATTTACCCCTTAAGCTTATATAATAATTTTAACTAATCCTTGATAACTCTATTACAGATATGCCTGCTGGGTCTCGTCGTGAGCGACAACAGCACGATCGGTGAACATTCTATCATAGAAGACACTTCCGAGATTAGCAGTATCGGCAACAATTTCGCGATCGACGCTATAGATCAGGTAAAAAAAAAGGTTTTTCCTCGTCTTCATTCTTTACCGATCGCAATTGCTTTACTTAACGTGACGTATGCGGTCGGATTTTCGAAATCGGTTTTGAAGGTAATCCTTCGTTTCCTGTTGGAAACTTGAAGAATCGCGATCACATGGTTCACACAGGAGCTGTGAAAAGGGCAAAATGGCTCGCACGCTCGATCTCACGGCTCGAATAGCGTGTTCTTGCTGAAGTGTACAAGTGCCAACCACACATAGGACAGGCGACGCGAAATTCGCGTAGGAATGAGGGATAGAAAGAGAATGGAGAAAGAGAACCGAGGGGAAAATGTCACCGAAAGCTTCGGGAAGAATAAACATCTTTATTCACGTCGGTCGCGGACGGAAATGGGTCGCAGAAATCGGACAACTGTGTTGTCGCGCGTTCGCAAAGCGTGCTTTTACTTCGCCTCTAGGTAACTCGCCGAAGAGTTTTACACGGTACTTCTCCCGTGAAGAATGTTTCAAGTATTTACTATTCTCCGGACGTCACCGAATCCTCCTGATATTCTCACGATATTTTTCTCGGACTGCATTTAAATACCGATCGAAACGCGGGAATGCGCTTTCTGTTGTTTCCGTTATAAGTTACTGCTTATTACGCATGACGTGACATCCGGGTCGCGTGTGAATACTCTGGCGAAAGACCTTCCGGCGAAATTTATGACCGCAACTTACGAGACTACCGTTACGGTCAAATGTCTCGTTCTTTAGAATTTAACGCTCTATATACCATCGAAAATTCTTTCCGCCAAATTTAATCCTTTTTGCAGAAGTGACAAATACTTGCAGTCAGTAAATCTCTAGGGTCAGCGTCCGCGATTGAAACATATAATTTATTTTCTATTCAATTGAAAAGGAGAGAAATATATAAATAACTGAAGAATTTTTATTCTAAATTCTTAGATCTGCAAATAATTTTCTATGTTGCATAAATTCTTAGAATGGAGAAAATAAAAGGTTTTATAAATTTTTATCAATTTTTCAGTATAGATATATGAAGATTTAATAAGTTTCATTTCTCTGAAATTACGAAAAAGATTTATACACCGGAGGATTAACAAAGTTAAAACATTACCTTGACAGGAAAATCATAAAATTTTTGCAGCATTCTCATTCGGAAACTTCGTGCACTAGAAGTTTCACTGTTTTATTATTAAGAAGAATAATGAAATTATCCCAGAACAGTTTTCCTGCGTTGTAATTTTTGTTGTCACTTTATTTGTCAGGACATATCTACAGCAAAATGTACACGGAGTGTAATGAAAGTCGATCACTTAATATTAAAAATTACTCGCGACCAGTTTTACTACATCCCTTGGTATATTGGAATGATTGATATGGATCACGCTTTTCTGACTTTAAATTGTTCAATTTGCTCGGCTCGCACGTGACTCCTATGACGGGTCGTTCGTCGTGGATTCTAGTAATAGTTAAAATAGAGTTTTCGTCCAGCTAAGCAATACTCTTCTGACGTACCCACGCTCAAATTAACTCGAAAAATATTATAATACATTACAGTCGTTCAATTTCCCCATCGTCATTACGCTTTCACGTCTGTGCTTTTATAAACTTCTTTATCGCTGTTACGATAACAAAGCCATAAAATGTCAGAATATTAGCTGACCATATATTAGTTGACTGTCTTCTAATAAAATACTTGTATTTCGAATTTCGAATAAATGGAAAATATCAAACCATCAATTATTAAAAAGTTAAAAAGAGAGAGAGAGAGAGAGAGAGAGAAATCTGTGCGCTTCTGTAGGTAAATATATTGTATTTGTAGTTACTTCTGTAAATACATTCTGTAAATACATTCTGTAAATACTGTAAATACATTTAATTGAGAGCATTATTTAATTGAGTTCTCTTATGTAAAATGTAAAATTTAATTTAAATTATATTGATTGGAGCGAAATGATTTGCAGCCGCATGCTACATTATATAGTATTAACTTTAAATGTAATATAGTCGGTGTTCGCCGGGCGAATTTTGGTCGAAACTACTTGCGTTGTCGCAACCTCGCTCTTTTCCCACTGAAAGAAATAAGATTTTACCTTTCTTAAGTAGCCCGAGAGAGTGGAAGAAAGGAACATTATTGGCGTACTTCTCGACCGCAGTAACATGCGGTAAGAATAGCGTAGCGCACAGTATCGAGCTATAACGCTCCTTCCCCGCTAGAATCCGACCCATTCGGTGGATACGCTTAGGCGACGTTAGAACCATACTTGTATGGATACATTCGCGTCGTTTTCCAACATTAAATCACTTCTACACGCGATTATACGCGCGCTGTATACGAGTCGGCTGTAGCTGGCGCGGAGTCTGGCGGAACTGCAAAGTACATGTAAATTGCCTGACGCACTTCGTAAATTCCGCTGTCTTGCGGAGTAATCGCAATCTTCCCGGAAAGTCGGGAAGGATGCAAAACAGGAAAGTATCTCGCTGAATCTCGTCGCGGGCCTCGAGGTAAAAGAGAAATATCTTTCATCTCTACGTTACGCATTACACACCGTCGTAGAACTTACAACGTACGTACGAACTGTTACTTACTGTACTTTAAAGTTCGAAGCGATTTTCGAGCGGGTTGTTACGCTACGTTTGTAATGATTCTTCAAGGCTTTCCTGCGTGAGAAGACTCAAACAGTTGGGCAACTTTATCACCAACGATTGTTACGGAGAAAAATTCTCTTTTGCGATCTTTAATAATAATCTTGACACGATATTAATTTGCAAACATTGATTCTTATTAGATGTATGAATGATAAAATTAAGAGAAGTGGAAAAAGCACATTCTTTATTGTGTCCGCATTGTATTAAAAAAAAATCTTTAATAATTAATAAATATAAAATTTTCAGTATCAGTTGATCTCGATTTTAAGCTGCGAGACTGAAGCTCTGAAATTTTTCAACGCGACATCAACTTACCAAAAAGTAATCTTCATTAGTATGCTTTCGTAAAGCAGTCTTTTATTCCAATGTGTTTCTGGCGTTTCAGTGGCGCGCAGGAGGAGACTCTCCGAACGATTAAACCTGACAAATTTCGCGCAGCTCATAATTCACACCGGAAGGAGACTGTGCCGCACAAGTAAAATACAATCTGTAAAATACGGTCGCACTCGACAGAAAAATAAATGTGATCAGTTTTACTACACGATCGTTGGTACCGCCATACTTGAGACTGGCTCCTACGTGAAAACCGTCGCTTTTCTCCCGGATGTCATTCTATTCTTGACAACCGGAAGCCGCCTGTCGCGTGTAAAACTTGCAAAACTACCAGAGGCGCCTCGTTACCGCGACTTCCCGAAGAGTTTCGTACTCTTGCCGAGGCGCAAAGTATTCTAAATAAGCTGAGAGCCACTGATCGCGCACGTACGACGATGTCGATTCTGTTCTATCTTATTTTTACGATTACTTTTTTTTTCTCAACCCGCGTCTCACGGAGGGTTGAGAGATGATCGGATAAACTAATGGCTGGTTTTGAATGAAAAGGGATGTATGGAATCGCTTTCTCGTAGCAAAGTGCGTTGCAAATTGAGTAGCTTAAGATAAATGATTATGGATCGGCTCTCTTATAAAAGTGCCCTTTCGAAAGTACTACAATGTGTAAATGATGGATATGGTGGTAATGAACACCTCGTGATTATATAATCACGTCGAACAAAACATTCAGGTTTTTTTGTACCATTATAAAATTCATGCGCAAATACATACCTATTATGAATTAAGCTTCAAATTGAAAAGATAATTTTGCAGTTTTTAATTAAGAGAGTTTATGCCTTACAAGATTTTACAATAAAATATTAAGAGAGAACCTTGAAAGTTATTATCCGCGTAAATTTCCGTATTTTCTGTCCAAAGATAAAAGTTGCCAGTTGACCCAGAAACAAAATATAATTTCACCATTTTCGCGTACAATTCAAGTTTATTCAATTCATATCAAATATTCGACGGTTAACGATAACTCCGTACTTTTGTGAGATATTCACGATAACCGAAGTTGCACCGGATAAGGAAAATAAGGTCATATTCCGTACAGGAAATTGTGTACTATGTATATATCGTATGCACTTCCATGGGATATTTCACTGTTTCCCGGTGATTGCATTGCGGCATCGAACATAAAACTAACTTTGCGAATACGCCGCGGCGTATAAGGCGGATTTGAAAAGCGAATTAGGATGTCGTGGCGCTATCGAAATATCGTTTGTTTCGACATATATATGTACGTATCGTATGTTTTCAGGAGTTCCTCCGCGAATACCTCGCGAATACCCGATGCCTGTCCCGCGGAGTTTTGTCGAAAATGCGGAACATTTGGTAGTAACGTAGATACCTTCCTTCTGGACCGGTTGCGGTTTTCCGATTCTCGCAAAACACAATTTCGAGATTGTGCGAGTGCCCGTAAACTAAATTATCTCGCGAGGATGGTAATAGCATATCTATTAAAGACATTTACGCGACCGATTTGTTAAATCATTTGGACCGTTATTTAAATTGTTGTATTCGTTAAAATTGACGGGCGTGAGATTGGTTCCACGTTTTAAAATCTAAAAATAATTTCAGAGATTTGACCATTTGCTGATTAGTTAAGATGAATGTAAAGAGAAAGGAACAGTATACTTCCATTGGAGTCCGTAGCGAACAGTGACTTTCCAACAAGTATTTTCTCGTCTCTCAAGGCGCACGAAGTTCATTGTGATCTCGGTAGACAACGCCATTCAGTCTGTACCCGAAACCCGTGCCAACCCTTTATCTTCTAAAGAGTATAGTAAGCTTTTATAAGAAAATGTGGTGGGATAACCCACACGCGAGAACGTGCTTGCTCCTACATATGAACGTTGACCTACGGATTTTATAAATTTCTCTTTACGTTCGGTTGCTTGAAATGCAACAATTCCGAGGATGCATATACGATTTGAATCGAGGACTCTTTTATAGAAATACATACGTTTAAATAAAAAATTAATTCGAAAAAGATATTTCTGTACGGTTTATTTTCGCGGGTGATTAAAAATGGTAAATTGAAAATAGATTGCAATTGATAAATTTGTAGCCAGTTTCCAAGGTAGACAATTTTGTACGAGTAATTGGTTGGAAAAAACCCACTTTAATTTAAAATAAAAATTTGTATATCTATTATATCTAGTTTCAAAATGGAGAGCAGACACCCCAAATATGGACATGCATGCTATTTTTACTTACTTTTTAATGTACAACTAGTTCTATTTGTTTTTTTTAAATATGTTTCTGTAAAATGTCATATATTGTCAATATTTGTCAGATATTGTCAGATATTTGTGTGAAAACATGTATGTAAGTATAAATTGAGTATAATCTTGATCTATAATATTCTGTCACAAGAAGCTCCTTTGAGAATGCATCATGAATCACTGGAACGATAATTACAGCCACCTGCTGATTAAATTTTCTCTGACATATTAACAATTAATGCGGTTTGCTCGATTATCACAGAATAGCGCAGCTACCTGTAATTGACTGCTAATAAATTATTTTTAGCATCATATTGTGGATTGCTTCCAGTTATTCTCTTATTTTGATTTGTGATCCACTTTTGAACGGAATATAAATAGTTCGCTGCTATCAAATTAATCAATTTGTCTCGTGCAATTTAAACGCAAATTACTAGCAAAATTTTTTGACTAGTTTTACGTAATTTAACGATTCTGTTTCCACAAAATTTTCGTAATATTCTCATGTTATAAAGTCTCCGTAATACTGTCATCATAGTAATAATTTGTTATTTATTATACTGATTATACTGATAATCCGCGGCTATGAGAAAAGAGGGAAATAACGTAACGTTATTTTTTTTTAACATATCAAGTAACACAATTTTTTTAAATTTTAAAATAATATTAAAATTTTTGGAATAAATATTTTTATATATGTTTCTCTGTGAACAGGAAAACTGTGTAAATATAGATATAAAACTATTTATGTAAAATGTATATATTACGACACAAAATGTGTATATTGTTTCACAGTAAAAAACTAGCAACATAGGACTTTCTAACGCGGAGCGATCGTTTTAATGCTTGGCTGTGCGTGTCGTTACAATGAACATCCAAATCTCTTTCTTCGTGCTATGACACAGAACATCGCTGCTCATGCTCTTCTAGTGGTACTCGTTAAGTATGAAGAGGGTAGAAAACTGTCGACGGAGCACTCGACGGAGAGTCTAAGCTTTAACAGCCTAATTGTATTTAACGGGTGCTCAGTTTCGAAGGTATTCTATCACGGTTATATACGGTACGATGCGACTTAACGGACTGTCTCCGAAACGATCGTACTTAACGACATACGTTTGAGACGAACTTGAGAAGATACGGCTTACAATCACCGTAACTGATACTAATGACGGTTCGAGCAGATCGTAAGGCACGATTTTCCAGTATATATTCGCAAAATGCTGCTCGATGAAACATGAAATATTCATGTAGGAATATACGAGCTTGTAATATCGCTGAAAGAAACCTGTAAGAAACTTTATGTATTAACTGGATGAAAATATTGATCAAAATATAGAGTGTTTTATATATGTTAACTGTTGATAAAGAATCGACAAGATGATAGACAATTATTATTATAACCATTTACAATTAATTAAGAATCAAACCTTTCAATTTATCTTGTTATAAATTTTTTATAAATTTATATTTAAATTTATATTTGAATTTATATTTAAAAGCTCTCATGTTTTGGATAATATTTTCTCTTAGTTTTAAAATATGTATATAAAACGTGCGTACTAAAACTTACGTCGAATCCATGATCTTTGAGTAACATTGGAGCGTTTCTGCCGCAAGATACGCGACAAGATCGTCCAGCATACGTATCTACGGAACGCCAAGAGACATTAAAGAAGATAAACAGGCGAGAACTTGGCCTCATTCATAATTCATGCCGCTAATTTCTCAAGGTGGCGTGCAGTCCGCGTTATTGCATTATCCGGAAAATCCTTGAATAATTCTCATCCGACGAACTCACAGCGCGAACTTTCGCCCGGTTACCGCTTTATCCGTCATCACTTCGTGAAGCCGTTGCATCGTCGTCCCGATTGCAACTGCACGAGCGTTTCGCGTTTCCGTCTGTCATCTCGAGCCAGATGCTAGTCAATTAAATTATTTTTCAAAATCAAAATGTTCTTACTAGTCTATTAGTTTTTCAACAAATAGAAATGAGACTTGATAACACAAAATCGAAATGTTTAAGAATCATTTCAACTTAAGTTCACAAAAGAAAAAAATTAGGAGAGAATAATACAAGTGAAAATATTTGTATAAGTTTACTTCACTAAAATATATAGAATTTATAAAAACGTTAGTTTTCTGACAATTGGTTTATTTTTAATGTCATCATTTTATATGTTTGATGAAATATCTTTACATCTTAATTATATATTCTAATATTATATATTGGTATTTTCTCTTTCGAGCTCTTTTTTATCCAGATAAAAAGGATAGAAGATCTCCATAGATTCATAGAAGATTCCTAATCCATATTGTGCCTAAACAATGTCTAAACGAACAAGGGCAGCACGATATCTCATGATTAGTCCGAAAATTTTCATTGGTGACATCCAATCGGTTAATGATATTTCGACGCCGCGGCTATTGCGAGTTACATCCCCGCAATCTAATAATTTCGTGAATCATACGGTGGTCATGCCGTGAATAATTGAAATTCCGCTCCAAATACTCGTATCAATTGGGTGCGCATTTGTTAATTTAACGCCATTCGCAGCGCCGATTCATATTGTGATATCCGATTTTCCTTGTATTTACCGGGGAACGAGCCCCATCTAAGGTCTGAATAAATATTTCCCGCTTTGCAATCTAGCCAATATCCGTTAATCGAAGACCGATACCATTATCTGTTCTCACGCAGAATTGATTGCGATACTAGACAAACAAAAGCGTTGCGCTTTACAGAGGATTTTGTCTCTATATTGACGAGTACATCCCCGCATTTACGATCGTTGTAATATTTATACAGATGTTTTAACATTTACATTGTTTATTGTTAAGCTGCCGTTAATACTCGACAGCCATACAACGAGTCCCGTTTCGTTTTACGCACATATTTGATTAAAAAGTTAAAAACAAAAAGGTCGACACATGTCTTGTTTAATAGAATTATTCGTTGAAATTATGAAAGGGAGAGAAAGAGAGGAGAGAGAGAGAGAGAGAGAGCTTCATCCAGTTTCTACCTAAATTATATGATGAAATTTTTTTTGCTTTCAAGAGGAAATGGCGTAGCGTAAAAATTGTTTTTACGACAAATATACTAAATGTACATTTTGATACAGGAGCAACTCTCTAAGGCAACTCTTTCCGAGCTTCAAATAAAATTACAACTTTCTTCCGTTACAATATAATATATCATGCACCCAGTTAATTTGCAGTTATTAACTTATTACAAATATTATTTTAACAGTTCATCTTATGCTGCATGAACTTTACACTCAGCCCTAATTTTACACATGCCCTAATTTTTTAAATACAATAACATATATAATGAATATATTATATATAATAAAATTCTTATATATATATTGTGAATATTTTCAGGCTTGAAAGAATTATTAATTTTATTAGCATGTAGCGTAAAATCATACATGACTTCACTTTTATAAAGTAATTCTTACTTATGAGAAATAACAATTTACTTTTTGAGCATAGCTTCTTAAACAGTTATTATCAAAAGGAAACCTCACGAAAATTTCCATTGTTTCTAATTATTTTGCAATTTCTTAGTCAATGAAATAATCGGTATCCTAGCTAGGTCGTGTGTTCCGAGTTAGAAATCTGAGTACTTTGTTTCGCACGGCGCAATATAGCCGCTTGCGAGAGTCGGCTTGCACAATAACAAAGCCCCGGTCATAAGTCGCGCGGGACGTAATCGCACGAGGATCGTTGTGTCTTATAAAACTTTTGCAATTTTGAGGAAGGTGTGACTGACGTGTAATAACCTCCGTGCTACCGCCGGCGATGGCTTTGGACGCGATTTCCGACCTCGACGCACCCCTCTCGGATCCGTCGCCACCACCGGATTTCATAGCTCCGGTATCGATTCGTGAGCTTCGTTCACAAATTAACTCGAAGTAGAATCTGTTTTTTCTTTTCACATCCGCGAATCAGGATCCACGGATATGGACAAGTTAAATTCCATGCCATTTCTGCTATTTTCCTTTTTCTTCCGTCGTTTCGAGTGAAAGTCGTTTCATCTGATGCGAAAATAACGGCTGCACGCAAAAATAATATTTAGCTGCTAAAATTAGATATAAGGTTATAATTAGAAAGGAATCAAGTTTATAAACAACATCGAAAGGCTGTTTATAAACGTAAACTCTAAATATTTTCAAAAGTAATAAGAGTAGGATCGACTAAGAGATCGACTGAGAGTTTAATTGATAAATGCAATGAGTATTTAATTTATAAATGCAATCTTTATAATAACAAAAAAATTATATAAAATTAAACAAAAATATTGCTTAGTTTAACAATTCGAAGTTAATATTGATTCGCAAAAGTTAGCTGCGTAACAAAGGTACTTAATCGATTTGATTTCTCAAACTTGTATCAACGGTTCTGTTTCACTCTGTTAGATTCTACTTGAAAATAAATATTTGATTCTTCATGTTTACATCGCATACATACTTTTCTTTTTGTTGATATTATGAGTGAGTTCTCCATACATGGTGGACGAATCTAGGACACGTTGGAATAGAAAAGTTCATTATGTTTTGTTTGGGCCGCGCTAATGAATTTCCGGGAAATTAAACCTGCTCTTTTACCTAACATGGTAGACGTTTTGATATTTATCACGGGCACGCCGCGAAACTCGCTTAGCCATTTTAACAACCGCGATAACGACGCGAAAATGTATCGAAACGGTGATTGCATTTCATGCAGAGCTTTGGTACCGCATTACGGGGTATCAACTATTGAAATACTACTAATTCCGGGGTGTAATATGAATTTCCCATTGAATAGATAAATATGAAACAGTACGTGTGAAAACATATATGTTTAGTTATATACATATACATATGTTAGGTTTCACGGCTGCAATTTTTGAACTCCAAATCCAGTTTGTTATTAATAATAACGACTTCGTACGTACTCGTGCTGATATTTATTATTAATATTACGTTAAAAGTAGAACTTTTGTGCGCTTAATTTCACCATATTTATATTTCAATTTTTTATTTCAGAAAGTTTGTACAAAATTGAAACAGTATATCGGTTGAAACAAAAGAATCTACGTAGACTAGGTTAAATACATATCATTTCGCAATTAAATTGTTATCGATTATGTAAACGCTAATTATAGTTAAATAATCACGTCAACTTCTGACTTAATTAGTGACGTGTAAGAGCCTTGAAAGTATAATGCGAATGTAATGAACGAACTTTACGCTCGGGAATTATAATGGCCGTAAAAGGTTAGAGAAGAAAAACGATTAAATTAAAATTCTGGAATATTACAGCGTGTCTCAGCAATTACGAGCGAGAAGGCGAATGTTTTTCTACTTGAATTCAATTTCAGACGAAGTTATTTTCCCAGTTGCGTTGACTTTTATGATTTTTCCTTCGTAACATTGTTAATTCTTTAATCTCGGTAGATTATCGGATGACAAAGTTAAATGAAACCCGAACCAATATCACCAGGTAGAACAAAAACGCGGGATACCGCGAATAATCATAAATATATGGAATAATTTCTCCCTCTCCCTCCTTTTGCCCCGTTATCGGAGGATATTAGAAGACGACTCGCGAGCGCAACGATCTCCCCCTCGGTTTTATTGTCCCATAAAGCGATTCGCCGGGGAATCATTCTGTATTTAACGTACACTCGAACGAGCCACCCACGTTCCGTAACGCTCTGTTACGGCGAATAAAAATTTGTATTTTACGCACGGCGCACCGGCGGAAGATGATTTCGCGAAGGGCGAAACGCGAAACGCGCGGCACGCTAGACTCACGATAGTCGTTACATGCTGATTTTATCGGTTGTTGAACGACCGACGATTTCGTCCGCATCGAGAACTATCACCGCGTGTAGTACCTCCATAATTGCGAGTAACGGGTGCCATAGATAACAGCAATACTCCCTTGATCGCCTTAATTAATTACGACTCGCGCGAGTAATTGTTGAGTACCTTTTATTTTGTCGCGAAATAAAAATGATCCTGACCTCGAGAATTCGGTGAATTCTGCGACGTAAGTTATCGACTTGATCTTTCTTTTTTGTCTCCGACTTGCGTTTAATTTAATGTAATTACGGCCCGGCCATAGATTTCAGAATGCGAAGATAGTAAATCTGTTGAGACGTTAATGTTTAGGAGAGAATTCTCACTTCTGTTTTAGATATACGACGCGAAAGCATTCATGCGGTTGTACAACTATAAATAAAACGAACGCTTTGGCGTGCCGCTGTATATTTCTCATATTATCGGTTTTACGAATATTTGTGATATTCACAATACTATCTCGAACAGAATTGTATATATAAACTGTTGCCAAAGCCATTAAACTTTGTAACTGTGCTCTCACATGTCAAGATAGACATATATGTCGAGAGACATTAATCATACAGTACATTACCGTACTGTGGCTAAATTAACTAATGTAGAGAGATGAGAGAAAAAAAGAGAGAATATTATAAGCAAAAAAGAAAAATATTATAAACATTAAAGAAAAATATATTTTACAAATGAAAGGAAAAACACTAAATCTTCTTTGGCAAATTTTTTAATATGCTGGACGTCAGATCGAATAATACTGATATTAATACAAAAGGATATATTAATCCGCAATATATATCGATAATTCAATAAACATTCTTAGCTATGCCATGGTTTTCTCGAAATGGACAGGGATAATCACATCTACTGACGTGATATTAAGTGAGTGCCATTCTGAATCGAAATCTTTCTGAAAACAACGAAGTAAGACGATTATTGAGAATGTTCGGTGACGTGCCGCGAGGGTACCTCTCTAAGAGTAAGATGCGTATCTGAGACTCGATTGAAGTGGTTCTGAGGCTTCCATTAACAATGAGGGTAGGGGTTTTGACAGGTAGCGGGATTCCGAAGGGTGACAAAGACAACCGGAGGAGGGCGACCGACGCGACGTGCGATGGAGAGAAACTGTCCCCCCGTTGTTGCTTTCGATAATTTGGGAGTCTAATGTTTCGCCCCTCGACCTTCGGGAGAAGCGTTTTGGGAATCCGGTTGGGGCAAAGAAGGGTGAGAGGGAGAGGAAAGGCTGAAACAGGGTGAGAAGACGAACAAGAGGAGCGAAAGAGAGAAAACAAATTGACACCTGCACGCGAGAATGGAATTTCGGGGCTGTGACGGGAACGAAAGTACCGCCGAAGGCGATGGAGAGACGATTGAATAATGCAGGTGAGAAGTGAGGAATCTGCTTAAAAGTCCGATCATCTAGTCTCCAATTGTTCCTTGTTACCCACGAGAAAGAAGACAGCCGACATTATTATCAGAGTGCTACGATTAGCTGATAAAATTAAGATATAATAAAAATTCTAACTTTCTGTGAATATTATAATAACACGTGTAACTTCTAACGTTGCTAAATTAGAACGCGCGTAGAGCAGAATGAGGCATGCCGCTTAATAATTTTCTCCACGTATTGAAGAAGGGTTTAAATATTGGAGTGATTTGATAAGATATTCCTGTGACTTAAAGCACAATTATAAAAATAACATTTTTTTTGTTATGATATTAATAAAAAATGTATGAGGACATTTTATTTGGATTTAATCAAACATAATTAACTCTTACGATTTGAGAAAATACAAATGGGCATGACTGAAGTTGTAATATTTATATAATTATTGTAGAGAGATTCATCATTGTGCACGTCGAGAAGCTGCTGTTCTTTTTACTTCTGTAAGTAACCTGGTTATATTATTACAAAAGATACTTCCCAATTGTCTAGTTTTCTCGTTTGTGAAACGCAGATAGATTCTCGCCATGAATAAATCTCTTTTAAGTATCTATGTTATCTTTTTCGAAAGGACGAGTTACTATCTCACGTTGCAGTTTATTGTGCGAGTAGAGATTCATTAGCGCCGCCATAGTATATTATGCTGATACCGCGAAACATCTCATTTCGAGATACGGCACTTTTGCTCAGTCTCGAAGTAGAATTCCACGAGATTTATTTCGGTGGGTTGCTTCTTATCCCACTTAAGACATCAGTCTTTCTAAGCCTATTACGCGGTCCTTTTTTAATATCATTCCGCTTTCCATTTGGCTGCGATGTCTCGCGAGCCCGTCGGCGTTAACATATAAACGACGAAATCCGTTGGCAGCTCCGTACATCATAATTTGCCATAAACATTTCGCTTGGAAAATAGCTTTCAGATGATGTACGCGCGCGAATCGGTTTATCTCGAAAACGAGTCCGTATTTTGAGAACGACGTTGGCTGTCGTGCATACGACATATAACGTAGCGATAAGTAAATCTACGATCTAATCCTCTGTCACGTCACTGACTGGTATCTCATTTTGTAAATCCATTCGCTTATATTCCATCCACGTATTGAATAAATAAGTACAGGTCACTTTTTTCTCTTAATCAGTTGTTTTAACATACAGCTATTTCATGCTTATTTTAATGTACGGCAGTTAATTTAATTAAAACATAACAATCGCAAAATCATGAATTACGAGAGATGTATAAATTATACATATCTTATATACATATTTTTTAAATAACATACAAATCGATATAATGCACACGAAATTCTTTTTAATTAAAATGCAGCACGCAATTAATTCATATAATAATAATTATTATTTTATAGTAAAAAATTTGTATTTACGTATATGCATTCTCTCGAAAAATAATATCTTGCTGCTAAATATTCCGAACGAAAAATACGGAATTTCTCAATTTATATTAACAATAAGTCAAATTTAGACTGTTTAGCTGTCTTAAAGACGCGTCAAATGAGGCTATGTGCTTGAACGCTTTTGCTTTAGTATAGCAACGTCACAAGCGAACGTCATACACCATCATCGCAACGAGCTCGATGCACTCCAACACCTCCCGTAAAATGAGGGGCACGAAAGGCGCCGAGGCATTCATTATGCGATGCTCTTGCATACGGGCGTATGAGCGAGTTTATACGCGCGGTCGTGTTTGCGCTCAGGGCGAGGGAAATTAAGAGACTAGGTCGCAGGTATGCGCGAGGATTGCGGGGGAGGCAGAAAACGGTGGAGCAGCACAGTGCAGGGAGTTTACGGCTGTTTACAGCTTGTTTCCGGGGGTGTTTACGTAACGTCCGAAATTGAGAAAATCAAGAGGCTCCGTCAGCAGAGCTGTAGAAACGCGCGCCGAGAAAACTGCAGATGCGCGAGCAGTGCTCGATGAAAGGTGACCGACATCGAAGGATGTACCTTGAGAAAATCAAGTGCGCCAAACCGAAATCCGTGAACATTTCGTTTGAGTCCTTAAGAGAAAACGAGAAAAGCACTCCCTTTTCCCGGGGATTCTACGAATATTGACGATAGATATTGACTTCAGCAGCAGCATAAATCAAATGTCACTGGGAAATGATTAGAAAAGCAAATGAATAAAGCAAAGAAACACAAGCGAAGAAATCTGCATGGAAAAAGTTTTAAATAGCTACAAAAAATTAATAAAAAATTTATTATTTTGAAAAAAATATTAAAATATTTGTTAGATCTTATAATATAAAACACAATTATTATACAATATACCAATTTTATTTTTAAATAGTTCTAAAATTTTGTGAAATTTTAATAGAATTTTTACTATAATATTAAAAATTATTTTGTTTCATTTCTTTATTTTCCCTTGAGGATAAAATATGTGTGACTGAGTTATTTTTTATTTTATACAAAATTGCATTGATTAGAAGGAAACACATGTAGATTATCGAAGGTATATCGAAATTAAAATTTGTATGAAAATATATGTATATGACATAAATAGGCGCGTTTAGAGGTGTTATCAAGATTGAAGCAACTGCTGGAAGAAACGGTATTTCTACGGTCAAAAAAATCAGGGTGCGAAGGCGGAACGTTCCGTGGATCACCGAGACGATAATGGATGAAACGCCGATAGAGAAGGTGAAACGTGGAAACGAAGGCCTGGGGAAAGACAGAAGGGTGCTCCTTAGAGGGTGCTCGCAGGGTTGCCTAGTTCGACGATAGAGTTTGAATAATGCAGACTTGCACAACGCTGCTTAAAAGTGATCGGTCCACCCCCTTCCTTCCGCTCACCCCTTTTATCCTCTCTTCTCACCGATCCCTTTAGAATCTCGCTCCCAGTCTAAGAGTACGAACTAAGATTGATTTTAGATTGGATAGGAATTGGGAATAGTAAGCCTGTTACTCTCTTTCTCTCTCTCTCCTCCTTTCTTCCCTCCCCCTCTTCTCTCCCGTTCTTCGTCGCGTCGATCTGATTTTCTTTGCTTTTCTGTTTCCTCCCGATATACATACGTACACATACATTTACATAGTCGAGCGTAATATGTTTATGTAGCTGAGGAAGGTTGTAACTAGAAAGCGTTGAAGATGCGCTATATTTACGATTCCAGTTGAGATTTATTATCTTGACGATTAGAGAAAAAAATATGTAAAAGAGTCGGATATCAGTTTTTGGAGCATAAAACGACAGTTACAATAATACTAGGATACATAAAGTTTACATTGCAAGATTTAATAGAGTTAAGGTATGATCCGGTTGATCTGACTTGATAGAATCTTGCTTTGTATAATTTACTATTTTATTTATTTATAATACTATTATTTTACTTTTGCATTGTATTTTCGTACTTTTCACATCGCGTTTAAGAATCATACAATGGATATTAACATTTTCATCATCGCATTCATTTCGCATTCGCGGCTATCGCTCGCTTTCACGCTCAATTTACATATTTCGCTGCGTCTGTAATCACCACCGGCACCGATGGAATTATGGAAAGGACGTCCTTTGTGGACGTATATAAAAGCCTGGTCTCTGAGCGAGATTTATCCTGCCGACGATCAACTCTCCCAGGGGAGTATAAAAGTGCCAAATTAGAGTGGTACAGCGACTGGGCCAGTGCCGTGCCTATATAGGGCACGGCGAAAGCCCGCAATGCGGAATGAGAGATCGCCTATCGGGCTATCACTGCTCCCCTACCCTTTGCGATGCCAATTTGCGGGAGATCGCAATTCCAGATGATGCGAGAACATGCGAATCAGAAAACGGTCATTTAAATTCTCATTTAAATTCAGTCCTCATTACGTCCTCGACGACATCTAATAATTGACGCATCGTTCAACAAAATGTGTATACTGTTCTTGATTATTATTCTTATTTCTCGCTTTCGAAAATCAACGAGTTTCAGTAACGGAAGTTAGTTTACAGCAAAAATATCTTAAGCAGTTCGTAGCATATTTATGCAGGTTGCAGCACATTCTCCGAAGGCTTGCCGGTCCCATGATTATTTTAAATCAAGTGCATTCCGTCTTCCGCTCGTTTATTATTTGTGTTACTTAAGATTGATTTTCATTGCTAAAATACGTCTTTTAGAGGAATAATCTTCTTCTTGCGGTACATTATAAAAACTTGTAAAATTAGACTTTAGCTTTAATACAAAATATATTACACAAAAGTATAAAACTAAATTAAAATGTTCAAAGTGTCTGATCTACCGATATTTACTATTGGAAAAACCAGAATGGTGGAGAATAAATTTATGTATTGATGTGTTGTTATATCATCGTAACTAGCGATGACATCCGGATCTGCAGCGGCGCCGACCGGAACACCGCATTGCAGACACCCTTTAGAGACAACATTGGTATCTATACTTTTTTCCACTCACACAAGCATTACTTGTATTCGTGAAATTTACAGAACTTTACAAAATTTTTATGTTTCAATATTTTAAATTTGATTACTCCATAATCTTCTCTCGTTCTTTCACTCCTTCTCTTTTTCTCTTTCTCTCTCTCATTGTTTTTTCTTCTATTATTTTTTCTTCTATTATCTCAGTGATTGTTCCGACATTAATTGACTGCACAAGAGTCGAACTATCTTTCAGGATTTGCAGAACTTATACTTTTAAAAGCGATTAACGAGCTTATATTAATTTTGAGGCGATCTCGTTTGATAATGTAGATTTTTTTTATTATATAAGAGGAAATAATGTACGCAAGAACTTTTAATCGTTATTAGTTTGCCGCAACTTGATCGCAGGAACGCAACTATTTGATCGCAGATGAAAATTGCCGTGTCTGCGAGCCAGCGGAGATAAACGGGATAACGGATGGTGGTCTGCATTTTGAAAGTGATTCGTGCAGTGTGCGCGCGGCAGCGCTCCACCGAGCCGGCTCCCGCGAGATCGATGCGTCAATAATTTCCTACGACGATCGAGCTCGTTCGACTCACCGACATTATTCATCGTGCGGAATTCCGAATAAAACAACCGAGCGACGGCGGAATCATGTTAAAAGCTTTCTATCTTTTTCCACAAAGCGATTTTCCTTCTGGCTACTGTACATTTCTTTCTCTCTCTCTTTCTTCTTTTCTTCTTATTGTCATTCTGCCCTTTTGCCTTTCCTGCCTACTTTCGCTATCCTCGCTCTTATCCATCACTTTGGTTTTCTGTACATTCTTCTAACATTCCGTTAAAAAACGCGAACGTGAGCGCGATGAAAGGGATAGTGAAAGAAGGGCAAACGGATGAAACAGAAAGAAACATCGTGGAAGTAAATTTCACAACACAGTTCGTGAAGAGTGCCGGCAACCGTTAACGTAACACATCGAAATGCTCTCTCGTTCTTTTCGTACGTGATAGTGAGTACAAGAGCTGGCAGGACATAGGTGAGAAAGGGGAGGGGCAAGTAGAGTTCTCGGATAAAAAGGATTAATTGCTCCCTCCATCGTTACCCCTTTTTCTCAGTAAAAAGCCGATACAACGGCTCATTATCGGAAACTCTACGTAAGGAACGAGCGCGGATCGAGGGGGGATCGATCGAAAGAAATATTCCCGTTCATATCGCACGCTATTCTGAGAGGGAATACGTTAACGACCTGCAGTTGATATAGTCTTCTATAAATTTGAAAATTTTTAGCTCGCTCACGACATCTCGCACGTGAGAACGTTAACTGTCTCAAATGCGGAAAAAGCATGAGAAATGTGAATTAGATACATTTACATGTTAATACAGCCGTTCATCCTTTACCAAAGAGCTAAATTTATTACTTATGTTCTCACAGTACTCTAAAAATATGAAAGCATATATTCGCTTTTGATTTATAATATAATTAAAAATTTATAATCTAAAAAATTTTATATGAATATACTCTTATTATTTTTAAAATATATTTGACAGAAATTCATGTGAAAGTGGTCGAATAAAATACATTTATATAATATTATATATTTATATAATATTATATCACGTATTGAGATAAAATCAGATCTCTATTCTCTCTATTTTCGTTTATTTAAATTTTCGTTCTATAATTTTTTAAATAGTGACCGAAATCAGTACACGCGTGCCATCGATTGTTTATAAAACATGAAACATATCAGAACACGAATTCGCCACGGTGGTCCTCGGACTACCACGTAGCGAAAGTGAATTTTTGAAATCTGCTTGGTACAGACGCGCCGAAATCGTGCCGAGAATTCCGACGTCTGGATGTTGCTGGTCAAATTTTTATCACGTTCACTTGCGAACTTACTGGTCAGAATGAGGCGATCGATACGCATAGGCGTCACGACGTCTGAGGCGCGTTTTACGCAACAGAGAGAAGACTATTACAGACGCCGATTACGGTTAATAGTCGGCTCGAATGACACATTTACGAGCGAAATAAAAGTCTGACAATAGTGGGCAGAGGATTGGGGGGCAATAGCACTGTTGAGAGACAAGTCAAGCGGAATGTTTCGTAGAAGACAAAAGTCGTTATGAAGGAAATATGGATCGTTTTAAATATGCATCGATATAATCGAGATAATCGAGGTCGCGCGAAAATGAGTGTGCTAATGACTAAGACATGATACACGTCATTTTAGACGAGTAAAAGTAGATTCTAGCCTATGGATACACGAAATTATTCATGATTTGACAATTAATATCGGTTATTTAATTTAGCTAATTGTCTTTTGTCTATATAATTCATTCACATTCTCGACAATGATCCAAGTCTAACATTATCCTTTTGTATTTCAGAATGCTGGTTGGGGAGAATGGTCATCGTGGTCGAAGTGGTCGCCATGTACAAAGTAAGTTAACCATGAATTATTGATCATTAATTGTGAATTTATGAATGTTGTTTTAATTTTATAAATTTGTAAAGTGTGTTCCACACACACACACACACACACACACAATATATTTCATTTTAATTATATAAAACTTTAATTATTTTTGCTGGCTTTTTACGACTAAAGATGAGTTACGGGAGTGCCACGAATGGCATTTGCTTTAATTCCATGTTAAGTTCGAGAGGACACTAAGAAAATGATTTCATTTTAAGAACTTTTTTGTTCCACTGTATCCATTTCCATTGTATCCGATATTTTCTTCGCGATAATGTGTTTTATGTATAATATAATATGCATGTTTATGTACACATACGAGACAAAGGTTTTTATTTTTCTATGAAGAAATGGTATCCTAGAACAAATTTTGCAACATGGAGAATGGCACATCCGGCGTATATATATTGTTTGGTAGTCGTACGACAAAAAGGCGGTAGATCCGCCTCCGCATGCAAGGCATGATCCAATCCCGCGATTTCTCATCGCCTGTTTCGTGCGGTTCTAATATTGAGTCCTACTGGTAACACAACCAGAATGTTAAGCGCCCTGAAACTCATTTTGGCGGCCACCACCGGCAATAAGTTTGTTCTCGACTCACCCCGCTCGTTTTTCAGTTATACAGAAGTGGCCAGAACTAGGAGACGTAGCAATTTATGGCACTTACAACTTGCGAACTGCACTTGGTCGAGAAACCTTATTGTGTGATCTACAGCATTCTACTTATTGATGTTTCTACACCATCTGCACGTACCTTCATAGAGCTTTTCTCTCTATTATAATTTCTATTCAATATTGCCAAAATAATAAGATGTGTAATTATTATTATTGATGTAACTGATGATTACATTGAGATGATTTTATTTATTATTGATATGAAATGATAATATCGTCCGTAAAAGATATGTATGATTATATAGTGACATCGTCTTTATGTAATTTAATTAGTGTTGCAAAATTAATAGTACTGCGTAATAGGCTTCTTGCATTTTGTGTATTATTTATAGACAATCATAAAAAAAAATGAACTCATTCGCAACATTATTTACGTAATTACAAAGCTTCGTAATTGGGATTAATCTGTACGTATATAATGCTACGTATTATTATTCCAATTAACTAATTGTTTGTGCCTCGGTTATTGTTCAAAGCAGATAATTACTATCCGTGTAGAATAATGCGATAAATCGATATCGACTTCTCTAAAATTGGAGCCAAGTCGTGATCAATTCAATCGGCAGCTCATTTAATAACGATAGTTACTATATAAATGGTCAGCTAATGCTCGTTTCAACACACAAGCAAGAAATTCAAATACATATAACTATCAGAAAAAAATTAAGAAAGAAAGAAAAACAGAAAGAGAGAGAAAAAGAGTTAAAAATAAGCTACTTCGTAACCATTGATATTATTTCCATTGTAATAAGAGTTGGTTCGCGCTCACATTTCTTCATATTTAACGACCATTCTTCATTAGCTTCTTTTCCTTTTATTTCTCAAGCCATATTGTTTTTAAAAATTAAAAATTTTCCCGACATCTTACCTGGTTTTTTAAATGAATTATAATTCTATTTGAAGCAGAGAATCCCCTATGTTACAAGAAAAATAATCTGGTGAAGATATTTTTGAAAATATCTAACCATCATCTTCTCAAGCCTCACACAAATGAAGTTACGAATTGCGAATTTAATACCAAATTTAACACAAAAAAAATTAATCGAACATCTCACAAAAGTCTCGTGAACTCGGCTTTAGTCGGAATATTTAATCACTTGGGTTCAAGAGGACTTCGACTATATATATATATATATATATATATATATATATATATATATATATATATATATATGATCATAATTGGCAAAAAGTTTTACCTCAAATCATAAATGACACTTCTATTTAAATGTGCGAATGTATTTCGCACTGAGCGGGGCCAACTTATACTTGTTGAGGTAACGCAATTTTCAGCGAATAAAGATCGCTCATGAAATTAGCGTGAAGTAGTAAATTGAATTAACTAACTGCGTCGCGACGGCAGTGGTGAAATGCAATTAAACTCTTGACGATTTCAGCGTGCCTTGATTATAAAAAGTTCATTGAATAAGGAAAGACATCCGGTCGAAATACGTTTAAAAAAAATCATTATACATAACTTACTGGATAAACTTCCTCGCTCTTTCAGAACATGCGGTGGCGGAATCTCGCGACAACAACGCCGATGCAGGCGTAGACCGTGCAAGGGAAAAGTCTGGACTACTAGACATAAAATCTGCAATCCAGAGGTGAGTATTTCCACGTTTAAATATTTATCGCATCTTTTTTCGCGTGAAAATTCTCAGCTTTGTTGTATTATTTTTTTACATAAATAATGTATTTTTTTCTTACATAACATCTTATTGCCCTGACTAAATTTCCTTAAAACAATGATACATGAATTGCTGAGACAGAGAAATAGCTCTAAATAAATTTCAGTGTACAGTTGTACTAAAGAAAAATAAATTGTTTCGTCGAACAGAGTCTTAAGCTAAAATAGAGTGAGCAAAAGAAGGAAATGCTAAAATATTATATTTAGCGATTGCAAATGCGTGGAGACGATTCAGCTACGATTCAGCTACAATGCTAGCAACGAAGTTAATTCCACTCTTAAATCAGTACTTTTCGAAAATAGTTGGTCACGATAAAAGATTCTCGGTTCATCTTTAATGTGATGCAGAATATATAATAATATACATCAGAAATGTATAAGAAGAACAGCGTTTCGCTTTATACATATTAGCGCATTCAAAGCGAATGTTACCGAGCAATGACGTGGCAAACCACTATTGATTTTCCGTTATGCAAATGTACAGGATGTATCTTAGATCTACGTAGCCTTTTATTTAGGGATTCTTTTATCTGCGTCCGTTGAAGCACGAGTACAACCGACTTTATCTAAAATTCAAAATAACACATCTACGCGGTGAAGCACCGACGCGTATATTGAAACATACATATAGACACGTAAAATTTATAGCTTTAGCCACTCTCGCGTATTAATTGCGTATTCAATCGCGTTGCGTTTAACAGTGACATCGCTATTTTATGCTCATTACGAGTGATTACTGAAAATACCATGGAGAGGTGATGATGAGCAATAATGCAAACATATCGCGCCAATTGCAAATTAAATGGCATTTATTGTTGCAAATTGTTCTTAAATATTTCAACTTGCGCCGAACATCCGCGCGCATCAATGTTGTACCAACCGAGATGCAAATTGGATACATGATGAATTCGATATTGGTGCATAACAGCCAACAGCGTTTCTCGTGTGTAAGCACGTTCTGCATCGCGGCTAAAACCAATACGCACGCTCTGCAGTTATCCGGGGTACCTCTGACGTTACGGAATAGATGCAGATGACCCGACCTATATCCATATCTGGGGCAAGTTTCGAATAGAATGCAGCTATACGTATTAACCAGCCCCACTTCGACTTTTGTCTTGTCGATTGATTTCATCCCGCAAGTCGATATTCTTCGCTATTCTCAATCTCATTTAACTCGAATGGATTATAACGGAAGGGCATGCTTAGAAGAATCGATATTAGTTGGGGAAATCGGCTGGTAACCCAAATCAAGAGATTTAACGACCTATCGTTATTAATTCGCGAGAAAGCAATTATGTCCATAACCGTGTAGCCATATTCGCGTGTCTGTTAATAGCCTCGTTGTAAATTTCATCGTATTTAGCAGTAGTTCCGTATTTTCGCGGGCACATTTCTGCATTGTCACTTCTTCCCCTGTCACTTCTGTCCCTGTTTCGTTTTATTATTCAATATTTCTCATTAGGCAATGTGACTGCTCGCGTACGATATCTTTAGCATTACTTTTTAATTAATCAGAATAATTTGTCTTTCCACCAACTTGCTTTGTCCCAAATCGATAGTAGTTATGAGAAATAAGAAAGGGGAAAGGTTGCCATTGCCCTTAATCTACTTAATCCCAGACAAGAGTTCCGTGTCGCTCGAAATTTCAAATAAATCGAACGTCGATCGAGGCTGACGTCAAAATCGATCAGGGATCAGCAGCGGCTTCATCCTGTGTGTGACCATGACCATGATGGCACGGCGACGCTTCTTCCCGCGAGTGTATTTCACGATACTGCAACTCCATGCATTAGTTTCCGCGTCACGTATCAATCAATTGCTGGAACAACGGTTCAATAATACGCACGTGCAGGCATACATAAAAACTATCTTCAACAAGAGTTTCTCCATAGTTATAAAAAAGAAATGGAAACATAAATTAGAATTATTTCCAATCGATTTACCGCGCTGTAAAGTAAACGGTGTCAAGAATCGCGATATTCAAGTTCCGCGTGTGTCATTAGAGGACCGCTCTGTATATTAAACTTCCAGATTCATCAGAGAGTGATTAGCAATGCCACTTTTCAGACCGATTAACACGCTTGTCGCATTAACGCGACGACGCTCGACCCAAATTGACGTCGTTAACCGACTCGCTCAGCACAACGGCGAGGAGATCTCTCGAGAGATCGTATCCCGAGTTCTCGTAAAATCGTAAAAGTGCAAAGCACCGTCGGTCCCAGATGGGGAACGCCTTTGTCGCCGACGCGACGTGACATTCCGCCCGCGGGGCGATGTTCACCCGACGCTTGGCTTGCACTCGCCTATGTTCGTACATACGTCCACAAATACGGCGCAACAAAGGTATCGGTGGCCGTTTACAAAATTGATCTTACCGAGACGCTTTGCTATTGACCGCGCGTTTTCAGCTTTCCGCGTTTACTCCGTCCGCATACGTAACGCGTGAATATCGTTTCACTTAACCGGACTGAAACGTTTTATCGTCTCTCTCGACGGTCGACGGCGAGACAAGACTTCGCTTGCAGACTTACATTTCCGGATAATGCGGAGATACCGTAGTAGTGTAACACTACTGTAGTTCTAGACCTGCATTAGATTATACTCAGCCCAATGCGAAACGTTGTCGCTTCTTCTTATCACTTTATTGTTTCTTGTTGTATTGACGCACTCCAAAAAAAAGAGAGAGAAAGAAGGAAGTACTTGATGATCCTTTTGCTGTAGCTCGCTTTATTTCAAATACAATTGGGGTTTATTGACACAGCGTACATTACATTAGATTTGACAACAGTAATAATGTTTTACCATGAAACATTAGCACGTGCATACTGATGGCTGATAATTATGCAGGAGTTTACGATGCGACACGCAATATTATCATGCGCATGTATACATATCGTGTAATCATAAATACATCGTGCGATATACTGCAAGACAAACTTGTTGACAAATTTGCATCCCCAGCTTTGCGTGGGTATAAGAGCAACTACGGAAGTGACGAAGGACGGGAAGAAAAACGTGAGTGCCGGCTTCGTCAGGTATTCCGTTCGCACGATGAACGTTAGCGGTAGTAAGTTTAAGCAGATTCCACGAAATATTCTTCGCTTGCTGCATTAATCTGTCAGGATTATTCCTATGAAATGCAATAGCCTCGTAATTTTCTTACGTTTTATACTGGTCCTTTGAATTTCTTTCATATGCAACAATATTTGTGA
This sequence comes from Crematogaster levior, assembly GCA_901521435.1. NCBI lineage: Eukaryota > Metazoa > Arthropoda > Insecta > Hymenoptera > Formicidae > Crematogaster > Crematogaster levior. The sequence goes on from CABEGB010000750.1 coordinate 161,081, forward strand.
ACGCGTCGCGTATATTTCTTTTTTTTTTTGTTAAAAAGTTGAAAAATATTTTTGGCGTTGTTATAAATAAGAAATATATTTTTGCCAATTGAGTCGACTAATTAACTGTACTCAAATTTTGTATTTTTGTTAAAATATCTTTTTATTATTAACAGCGCCAAAAATGTAAAAATTTCTAAAAACGTTACAGATAGGAAACATTTAATTATCTTGGTTTTAATATCGCAATTCTTCTTTCGCGAAAATGAAATTTACAAGAGTGAGATTTTTCTCGACATGTTCCTAAAATTTGTCGCATTTTTTTCTGCGTCAAAATGACATGGATTTTGTTCCCATCCGTGAGGCATCTCTCATTCAGGCTGATGGACAATTTTCCGTGAGCCATAAGTGCTGTCTCGCCTCTGTGCTTTTTATGATGTCACATCCAATCGACATCCATGATTGGTCAATAGCGTGCGATCCTCTGTATAAATGACCGTCCATGATCCCGACAATTCTGATATTATTGGTGCCTTGCAGCTATTGCTATCGAAAAAGATTTGATTTATTATTATCAGTGGTAATTTTCCACTGCAAAAAACAAAGAAACCTGTGCTTACGGATTGAACGAAAAACGTTTACAAAACGAACTGTTTATTGGGCGGTTTGATGTTGCATTATAAAAGAAATATACAAAATCTCCTTTTAATTTTACTAAATTTTGTATATTTTGAATGTTTCTCGCAGAAATTTTAATCTTTCTGGTTTTAACAAAATTATTATTATTTTTTAAAAACATTTTATTGTGCAAAAAACTTTTCGTAGATTTTTATCGAAGGCATAAACGAAATTCCATTATGGAAATAATCGGGATAAACGCAGTTATGTTATACCAATCTCTCGTGTATTTCAAACTTTTATCGTGATTACGGCTGCGCGACGATCGCAGTAGTCATATTTGCATTACCAGTGCAATTTTCAAATGTATCTAGTGATTTATCGTCGATAGATGGCAAGGTAGAACTTTTAAATCGATCGTTCGCAGGTCGTGATTGTGACCCACCAGACAGTCGGGGAACATTGATAGGTTTCGTCACGGAACAAGTCTTTTCCAAGGAGTCTTTGCAAAGTAATCGAAGGTTACTGTGGCCAAATATTAATTGCTTGACTCAGAGGTCTTTGCTTAACGGGCAGTCCTCGGGGAGAAGTCGGGGGACCTTATAATTTAAAGACGGAATGTTGTAAATTTCAAGTTAAAGTCGAACTAAGACGGAATTTACGTCCGCGGAAATTCCTTTCCTTCGTCTCACTCTAATTTTCACTTTTTTCATCTTCTCTCTGTGTACGGCAGCAAAAAAAAGCGCCAAGCAAGAGCGCATACAAATGTGGATTTAAAGATTCACTACTTTGTAAAGAACGCAATTATTCCATTTATATTCCGCACTCCTTTTTGTGCGTGTATAAATGTTGTAATTTTTCGTTCGTATAATTATCATTGAGTTACAGAGTTTTTAACCAAGTTTATTTAATTTGCCAAAGTAAAGCCTACTATTGAATTTATATTACACGTTAACTATTCTCTTTTTCTTTTGTGTCCGTTAAATAAAGGTTGAAATATTTCTTCTACTTATATTTAATTTAACGTAATATAGAATCTCTAAAAAATATCTGATTTAAATATTTAGAAAATAAATAAAGTCTGATAAAACCTGATTTGTGAATATATTTTTGAATGTATGTTAATCAAAATTTATTAAAAAGCACATAATTTTAATAATTAAAATAATAATTAAAATATAATAACATAAATACGCTTTTAAAAAAAATAAAGATAAATTCATAAGGTTTATCTGTATAAAGTGTCAAGTTTTTTTTTTAGTTTTTTTTATAATTAACTACATATTTTAAACGAATTAAATTAATCACTAGCTTACAGACACAGAAAGTTTGGACAGAATTGTTTTATACGGACGCATTATACCAGATGGTGTGACCCATAGTTCTAATATATGTGTGCGTGTGCGTGTGCGTGCGTGCGCGCGCGCGCGTGTGTGTATGTGTGTTCCAAATCCGATAATAACTCGGATACTTTTCCGGTGAGTGCGAAATGCGGAAACCAGAGTTCAATTTAGTTTCAGTGAACAAATATGTGCCTTGACCAAGTGTGCAGCATTGCTAAATGTATCATCGTTTGCACATGAGTATCGGTTCACGTCGAACGCGATACTGAATATTTTCATGACTGACAGGTTAAAGTGAGACTTTTTTTAGTATACCTACAACTTTTTTTAGTATACTTAGACTACATGAAACCTTAGACAAGAAAGCACTGGTTTAATTACAATTTAATTAATTTTATATCCGTTGAGATAATGACTTATGGCTGAAAGAATATGATATATTAGCAGAAACGGTTTTGAGAGAGAAACATATTTATAGTTTTTTATTTTGTGCACAAAATGCAATTACCTATCAATAAAGTTGTAATTGACTACTCTAAATATGTAATGAAATTAGATTAAGTCTTGAAATGTATTTTTTTCGAAACAAGTAAAATCTTTGCTAACATGCATTTTAACGCTTATTGTTATGCTCTGTGCAACTATATGCATATCAAAAAATTTTTATAACATATTTTAAAAATAAAATTTTAAAGTTCATTAATCAATTAAAAGTAAAGAATAATTTAACCTTCAATTATATTATGATATAAGACAATAAAATAATCACGTAAAAAATATTTGGAATAATAATTTTAAAGCATTTTGCTTGATATCAATAAACAAAGAAATTTTATTGATATTTTTAACCGCGTGAAAAATATATAGATTTATTAATGTCGTAAAGCAATTATTTTTATATTGATACACAATGTTAAATTACACTTCCACAACTTATCTTTTTAAACATCTTTCACAGCTTTATTTTTCAAAATGTGAAAATTCTGATATTTTTATTAGGTATAATAAATGTAAAAATACTCGTGAAAGATAATCGGACTCGCTTTGTTCGTAACATTTATGCGGACAGAAAAATGAAGCAATATTATTTTCAGTGAAATATTCTGAAAAGGGAAAACGTAGCCATAAGTTTTATAATGGAAACTGTGTTTCATCTTTCAACATCTGCTGCATAGAAATAGTATCTCGATGAACATAATAAAATTAAATAGAGCACAAAAGTCTCTCTCTATCCCGGAAGGAATCGTGTACATCTCGCGCAATCTGGTCTTTATTCTCGCTACGAATTTTAAATATTATTTAAATAATATTTATTATAGTATATTTTAAATATGATGACATATATTTAAATGTATTATTGAATATGACACCGCACTTTAAAATATAGGTTTTTTTTTTATAGAGAAACACACGCTGTTAATTTGTAACTGATACTATAAATGTAATAACGAACAAATCGTAATTTGGTGTAGAGAGAAAAGTGAATAAACCAAGTGAAGTCAAAACATGATTTACTCGCGACATAGATGTGCGATCGTGTCCGAACCAGATCCGCAACAGTTAACGCACGTCCGCTCGCGTGCACATATTCGAATAATACAGCCGGTAAAACCGCGTAGTGTACATCGTGCGAAAACGATACTGTTGTAACTTTTATTAGAATCACCGTGACCGTAACTTTACAGGGATATTAATGTCGTGTTTGGTGCGCGTTGGTTATTCGTTACGTGAGATTTTTGCGGAAACGAGACACCGGATTAACGCGTAATACGTTACAACATACATTTGTAATGTATCCCAGAAGCGACGTACTTGCCTTTTGTCTTTCTTCTGATTCGGAAGTAGGCAAACTCAGGATTTACGATAATTCTTTACATGCTAAAAATATATAGAAATAACAGAAATGTTAAATAGACTATTAGTTTGGATACTTTAAGGTAGTTAATTAATAAGTCAATAATCTACTACAGAAACAATGTTATTACTTTTCTGCAATAAGCTATAATAATTAATTTCAGATTTTTTTTAATTCTTTAACTTATCTATTATAGAATTCAATTTAGAAAAAGGTTTTTTATTTTTTTTTTTTAAGATAAAAATATTAAATGGCAAATATGTGTAACGTGGCTTGCGTTAGCTGCTAAGAAAATCTGTATAAGTCGAGAAAAGGGATGAGCAATCATATTGAAATATCGTGATCGTTTGCGGGGGTATTTGCTTATGCAGTCGACGCCGTCGCAACTTTTATTAGACACGCTCTGTAACTGCAGTTTTACAAGGCTATTAATATCGCGTTTAGTGCAAGCAGGCCAATGATGAATCCTGTTACGTCGCGGAGATAAATAATGGAACTTCCTTACGAAGCTAAATACGCCGGACTCGTGCATAATGCATTACTTGCAATTCCACGATGCGCAAGTAATTGCGGACGACAGGAGTTAGGTGAATTATTATTCTCGAGGTAGTAGCCGCCACTAGAAACTATTGACGACAGCACTGTGAATGTTCACAGTGACAATTAACCGGTTTATATCGGGGTTGCACAAAATAATTATATCATGTTCACTGACTGAAGGTTTGACAGTTAAAATAATTGTAGAAAATCTTGGGCAAATTTATTTTTCAATTTTTTTTTATTGGAGTTAACGACACAGTAAGATGTCTTTTATCTTTGTCTTGCATTAATAAACATTATCCTCTCTATTCTTCTGCAAACTTTTGTCAATCAAAGATAATTTCTTGACTCTTTCCTCTAACGTTCTTTATTAATATAATATAATTAAATTTATTAATAATATGTATATGATAGTTATATTTTAAGAACACGGCAATACTGCAAATGATTACGATATGAAATTAAAAGATAATTGTTTACGGTCCTAATTAAGTTGTCACAAATTTAAAAAACAGGTTGACAGACGATACACTCCTCTTCGAACGTCATCGGCATCGAACTCGTTAATTTGCTGCGCAATACTGTTCTCTAAATATCGGAGCCATCGTTAGTTACTCCCACGTTTGTCGCGTTTTATTTATCAAAACTCGAAAGTTGAACGATACACAGTCGACGTTGGATTGAATTACATGTGACTGACATGTCCCAGTGGTACGACAATTCTGACACTCACCGTTCGCTGCAGTTTGTGATGCATGCATCGCTGCGACAAGCATATGGCACGGCCAAATGGTTCCCTTTTAGGGTCACAGCGTGTAATTCACTATACGCGGTTGCGTGACCTGACAATTCTGGGAAAAATAACGCACGGCACGAGAGACGGCACGATCTCCAGATAATTAACAAATTACAAATTGTTTACTAGTGGACATCCACTTCCGCAGAAACCTTGTTCAAATCGATGCGCCGCATCACTCTGCATTTATATTTCACTTGCAATTTAAAGCGAGATTTATCAAACGAGCGGCTTAACTGTCTTTTTTCTGATTACTTAAAGAAAAAAGTAAGATATCAAGCTACTGTAAAAACTATCGAAGCATATCATGTGCATTTTCACTAACAACCTTTAAAAGTTTGAAATGTCCTTTTACGTTAAAATATCAAATAGCGTATTGAATCAACATACCCATTATTGTATTTAAGCAAATAGGTGCATATTATAAGAGGTGCGTGTGATTACTACTTTAAAGACGTGTACCATCAACCGTACAGTAGAGAGACTATTTACTTATTATCTCATTAGTGTAAACGATGTTTTAAAGTAGATGCGCGCGCGATGTCAAGAACGAGTTTGCACAATTAGAAGCGATGCGAATCTCGTGCTACATACGAGGTGACTCGAGGTCGCGTCTCAAAGGAATTGCTTCCAGGTACGACCTGAAAAACACATCTAGAAAACGAACGTCACCCTGGATAAAACTTCTTCCCGACATTAATTTCGCTCTCTCGGCGCGCGCACACGTCCAAATATCTCAATTAACCGCGAGTGAAAAAATGCGCAATGCAAACGATGAATTGCGGCTGTCCGAAGAAAGTTCGTCAGCGCAGGACCAGTTACGTGAATTACGTCGGAGCAAGCTAGCTCCGATTGCGACGGTCGAGAAGAATCACGGCGAATAAAATGAACGAAGAAAATGGGACACAACACCATTAGTATAACGAAACGGAGAGGCGTGCACTGAATTCAGATTTCAGTCTTCCCCAACTGTCCTCCTTCTACCGTTTACCTTCTCTCGGTCTTTCTGTCTGGTCCTCTTTGGTTTTCCTCTTTAACGTACTCTGTTAACACTCATAATGACGTGTGTGTATTTCGCCGAGGTTGTACCCTACCAACGTTATTAGTGACGAAAACAGGAAATTCATTTGCTAGACGAAAATTTCATCGCCGTCGTCACTTCGACGCGATAACGCGACGAGAGGTTTCGCGCCTGGTTGATAAGACGGCCAGGTGATTAAAATTAATTTAGGATTTTGGGATTTCAAAGGAACGAAGGACGAAAAGAAAATGAAGATGAAGCTGAACAGAAAGATCCACCATTTAAAAGGCTGAATAACTCTACAAAAGTATGAACGCTTATAAACAAATAAATATAAATAAGGTAACAAATATAAGAAAGCAAAGGTTTCATTTGGATTAAAAGAATCATTTGGAAATATTTTCCTTACACGATCAATTTTATTTAAATCAAATTTAGAAATATTCGGAAATAGAAGATATAATAGAATATATAAGAAATAGAAGATATATTAGATATATTAGATAATATATAAATGTACAATATTGGGTTTAGATGAGTAGTATGTATAACTAAATCGATAAGTTAAATTCTTTAAATTTTTTAATGCGGTATTATTAACAAGCTTAAATTCGGATTAAAACATTAATCAATTAAATAAATTAAATTATCTATCACAAACTAATTAATTACGCACAAGGTAAACTTGACTCTTATTTATTATATATTATATATCATATTTATCTATTTATTTGTGAAGAATTGAGTAAATGAACTGAAAATATGCTAATATGAGGATGATGCATCCATAAATGGAAATTGATGATTTGGCAAATAAATAGCTAAAATCATTTATGAAAATTAAATCTTTAAATTTGAATTGAATAAATTTGAATAAAATACTCATTAGCCATTAGTCGGATTATGAATTATACTAGAAATTCTGATGCAAATTTTACTCATCTTTCGTTTGATTTCAGGAAATGAGTCAAGAATGTATACTTATACATCCAGAATTATATAATTTGCAAAAATGTTCAAATTTTTTCAATATATGTAGATTAAAAGATTTTTATAAAATTGCAATTTAAAAAAAGTATATCATTGTTATTAACATAAATTAATAACTGGTAATAAGATCTTATAAAGAAATCCTGTTACATATTGTATTATTGTATACATACTGAGGACTTTAAAATTTAAAAAATATTTGATTGAATTAATTGAATATAATTAATTCATTCAAATTACAAATAAATATTATTATGCCCTTAAACGCGCAACTTTTTGTAACATTCTGAGAATTTTTTAAATAAATGACTGCTTGAGGCTCAAGGAATCCTACAAAAATATTATCCTATAAAAATCTGTTACTAATTTGAATCTCTCGCCTGAAAGAAAATAACGACCAGAAGAGCCAGAAAAAGTACACACATACACAATTTTTAGTATCAATTTAACAAACGTTTAATTTTCTGATCTAGTCCTAGTAAAAACTAAAGCAAAGTTTATTTATATCTTTGAAAATAATGATATTGTCACAAGATGTGGATAGAGGTATCTCAAAATTTCCATTCTAATTTGCGAGGAATTAAATTTATTAATGGCATTTAATAGGTTTTTTATAACATAGTGCAAAATAAATTTTAAAAGGCTATCACATAGCCACACTGTATATTGAATAAATTTCTATGACTGGAATGTGACATACTTGTAATCTCCATGTGCATTTATTCGAAGTCTCAATGCTAACATAAGAGCAGTCACAAATTTCTCACAAAAGCAACAAGATCCACACGACTTACAACTCTGAATATTTTAAACATTTTACTGTGTGTACGAAGTTCCACAATTTTTACATTTTTTTAATTATAAAAAAAAAATGGCATCCTAGATAATTTCGTGAGATTCTCGATGCATAAAATAATATAAATGCTTCTGTAATTTATAATAATTCATTTACTGCGCGTGATACACCTCACGTTTTAATATTAACACGCAGGTAATTTATTCGCTAATCATTTCATAGTGACAATATTTACTGGCTGTATTGTGATGACACGGGACGAACTTGGAGCCGGGCCGACAGTTAATAATAAACTGCGATAAACATATTGATCCGCGCAACCAGATATAATAATAAACGACGTGATCGTATCAACATTCCATTTACATCTCGCCGACCATTTTATTAAGCCAATTAGCGTGCATTTTGTCACTTCTATCGTTAATCAATGACCGTCTCTGATAACAAAATACATTATTATATCTAAATCAGATTGCTTATCTCGTAGTCAATTAAAAGTTGAAATCACTGTGTCAGCAATGAAAGCGCGTCGAAACTATTGCAACGTAATTATCAGCTTTGTTTTGTGATAATAATAATTATAATGACAAAAGAATGTTTCTGTTTATACATATATTTCAAGGATATCCCTTTTCTTTTCAATAGAGCGATTGGTTGGTAACGCGAATTGAAACATATCTAAATTAGCAGTTAGAATAATGATCCAAAGCCGGAACTGTCAAGAAAAATCTGGGATATATATTTGTAATTGATGGATGCTAATGTGTTTGTTGCGTAAATAAATAAAATTAATGGATGCGAACCGTTCACTCTACAAACGGGGCCGATCAGTCATGTCGTCTCCCCTTTTTTTAATACAAAAAAAAATGGTAGGCGCGACATGTGCGAAATATACAAGCTGCGAATAAGACGGGGCTATCTTCGTACTAGGATAACTGCTGATAACAACTTTTACGCGAACGATAAAAGGGCGGAACTGCATTCTGCGCAAGACGAAGGCAATAAAAGTGTTTAGCGGACTGGCGCGGATATTCCAGGTCGTCGCCGCGCTCTGCTTCGATATAGTAGAACGAAATCATTGCCAAATTCGTTGCGTGTTCGAGCTAGTGTATAATGTCAGGATGGAACGAAAGTATGAAGTAGGAAACTCGAATATTGGGCGAAAAATTTTCGTGATTGGGGTTCGGGGAACTATCATTAAAATTGTCTTTCTATCAGATCTCTTCTTTCGTCTCAAGACGAATTTCGATTCTCAGGAGAGACAAAGAGAGAGAGAGAGAGAGAGAGAGAGAGAGAAAATTTCGGGTACATGATACAGCAATGCGTTTTTTTCTTATTCCTTCTATATATTTTCTAAAATATTCACTCTCCTGCATCACAAATTTGAACTCGCCGATAGTAGTCGAGAATTAATTAAGCTGTCGCGTACAGTTTCAGAGATCGGAGCGGCGCCTAACTTTGTATGTAATTCGATGACCACATAGTGGACGACATTGCGCTTCACTCTGCATTCATTTTAAGAACGATCTCGATAACATCATCATGCAATACCAAGTGTAATTTAAACTTTAAACCTGAAAAAAGTGTAGACTATTCTAGTTCTTAATTATATAAAAGCAATGAGATACTAAAACAGTTATCTTTAAATATCAAAACTACATAAATCGATTGGAGATAGATAATAAAGAAACACAGTGAAAAAGAAATTAATGTAATAAATTATTCTTAAAATAGTTATAATAGTAAGTTAATTATCTTAAATAATATTACATTACGCGCTCTTAAGTAATGTTACATTTTACGAAAAAAAATCTTTCTCTCTTTCTCTCTCAAAAGTTTAACACAAATTATAAACAAGATATTTTTTATATTATCCTTATTCTATATACACATGGTGATTATAAGTGCGATACATTTTTAATATATATCTTTACGTAATTTACTAACATAACATATAAAGAGGCTAATAAAATATAAGTTGTTCTCCGTAATGCGTCCTTGCGATATTCAAATCGCTATAAATAACGCTTGTTTATATCTTTTAAAATTTAATAGAACCATTTGCTGTAATAAATTAATTAAATCAAAACTATTTACGCAATATACAATTCAAAGATATTTAATATTAATACAACAATAATGATTCCGTTACAAATTGTAATTTGATTCGAGATCAGTACGTGCGTATCCGAAATAGCGAATAACGGTAATTGAAATCACGAATTAAAATTTGGTACGAGTCAACATTTAGTAGGAGGTGCTTTTTGAAAGATTTGAAAGTTGATTGAATAATTCCCGAAAGATAATGCTAATCTTCAATGCAGTATTAATCAGACTATACATATATCATGTGTCCTAGCTCCAAACTCTTACTTTGCTTATCTATAATAATTTATAACTCTCTGTCTGTAACTATTGTACCAGCGCTGTGAAATCAATAATAGCACGTTACTGAAATGCAAGATTTGTGATATTGTTACAATTAACTCTATCTTGTTCTGTCATTAGATTTGTGTTCAGGAAACTTTAGACATAATTTAATTAAACTTTGACAATGAGAAAAATATTAAATAAATCCGATAGCAGTCAAAGAGTAGGACATTATCTCATATCCGTATTTTATATAATATCGTTATATTGTTTGAAAGATAAGGCGCATATTGATTAAAAGTCTTCCGCCAAAATCAAAGATATTTCCTTGCGGATCACCAAGTATAGTTAATAATAAATTAATAGTTAATAATAAGTTAATAATAAGTCTTTATAGAAGGACTATAAGATTGAGTTCTTTTGTAGCTGTACTTGCTCTAATTCTGTCATAAAAACCGTGTATAACAAATAATTGCGAGAATTCCATTATCCACGTGGAGTTTTCACTAGTAAAAAATACAATACACACGTGCACACTGGAAGATCGTACACTGTCAATGGTTAATGACAATCTATGTACGAAACTGGGTCAAATTTGACGCTTGGATTGGCTAGGCTAATTAGCGTAACCATGTAATGTATTATAAATTTGGATTGTAAATTACGTGTATAGATTATGGCCTATGTAGACTTTGTCTTTTGATTAGGTGCAGTGGCAACCTCTCTTAAGCTAGCAGGACCAAATCAGCAGAATCGAACCGGACCAAGCAGATTATTTAGTACCCATTTTGTACTAATTTGTACCGTTAATAATAATTTTGTACCCCGTGCCATTAAAAAAAAAACCATGGCGCTGCTACCTTAATATTAAGCTAGCAGGACCACAATAAAAAAAAAGAAAAAAAGAAAATTAAGGACAGATATGGAATCGGCATAATTTGTACTAATTTGTACCACTCCAAAAAAACTAATATATTCACCCCCTCTGCTTCAAACAACCCCTAATTGAATTCGAACTTATTAAGTTCAAGAGCAAAGTACTCTTCTCTGTCAGCAGAATCAATCGCTACTTATACAATCGACGCGAAGTAATTTGTACTATCAAAATATAAAGTTTCAGATTTTGTACCCCCGCCGATCCTTCGAAAACTACCCCCGACTCCTATCAGTCTCAAGAGTAAAGTACTCTTTCCAGTCAGCAGAATCAATCGCTACTTATACAATCGACGCGAAGTAATTTGTACTATCAAAATATAAAGTTTCAGATTTTGTACCCCCGCCGATCCTTCGAAAACTACCCCCGACTCCTATCAGTCTCAAGAGTAAAGTACTCTTTCCAGTCAGCAGAATCAATCGCTACTTATACAATCGACGCGAAGTAATTTGTACTATCAAAATATAAAGTTTCAGATTTTGTACCCCCGCCGATCCTTCGAAAACTACCCCCGACTCCTATCGGTCTCAAGAGTAAAGTACTCTTTCCAGTCAGCAGAATCAATCGCTACTTATACAATCGACGCGAAGTAATTTGTACTATCAAAATATAAAGTTTCAGATTTTGTACCCCCGCCGATCCTTCGAAAACTACCCCCGACTCCTATCGGTCTCAAGAGTAAAGTACTCTTTCCAGTCAGCAGAATCAATCGCTACTTATACAATCGACGCGAAATGATTTGTACTATCAAAATATAAAGTTTCAGTTTGTAACAAAATCTGAAACTTTATATCTTGACAGTACAAATTATTTCGCGCCGATTGTATAAGTAGCGATTGATTCTGCTGACTGGAAAGAGTACTTTACTCTTGAGACCGATAGGGGTCGGGGGTAGTTTTCGAAGGATCGGCGGGGGTACAAAATCTGAAACTTTATATTTTGATAGTACAAATTACTTCGCGTCGATTGTATAAGTAGCGATTGATTCTGCTGACTGGAAAGAGTACTTTACTCTTGAGACCGATAGGGGTCGGGGGTAGTTTTCGAAGGATCGGCGGGGGTACAAAATCTGAAACTTTATATTTTGATAGTACAAATCATTTCGCGTCGATTGTATAAGTAGCGATTGATTCTGCTGACTGGAAAGAGTACTTTACTCTTGAGACCGATAGGAGTCGGGGGTAGTTTTCGAAGGATCGGCGGGGGTACAAAATCTGAAACTTTATATTTTGATAGTACAAATTACTTCGCGTCGATTGTATAAGTAGCGATTGATTCTGCTGACTGGAAAGAGTACTTTACTCTTGAGACCGATAGGGGTCGGGGGTAGTTTTCGAAGGATCGGCGGGGGTACAAAATCTGAAACTTTATATTTTGATAGTACAAATTACTTCGCGTCGATTGTATAAGTAGCGATTGATTCTGCTGACTGGAAAGAGTACTTTACTCTTGAGACCGATAGGAGTCGGGGGTAGTTTTCGAAGGATCGGCGGGGGTACAAAATCTGAAACTTTATATCTTGATAGTACAAATTACTTCGCGTCGATTGTATAAGTAGCGATTGATTCTGCTGACTGAAAAGAGTACTTTACTCTTGAGACCGATAGGAGTCGGGGGTAGTTTTCGAAGGATCGGCGGGGGTACAAAATCTGAAACTTTATATTTTGATAGTACAAATTACTTCGCGTCGATTGTATAAGTAGCGATTGATTCTGCTGACAGAGAAGAGTACTTTGCTCTTGACCTTAATAAGTTCGAATTCAATTAGGGGTTGTTTGAAGCAGAGGGGGTGAACATATTAGTTTTTTTGGAGTGGTACAAATTAGTACAAATTATGCCGATTCCATATCTGTCCTTAATTTTCTTTTTTTCTTTTTTTTTATTGTGGTCCTGCTAGCTTAATATTAAGGTAGCAGCGCCATGGTTTTTTTTTTAATGGCACGGGGTACAAAATTATTATTAACGGTACAAATTAGTACAAAATGGGTACTAAATAATCTGCTTGGTCCGATTCGATTCTGCTGATTTGGTCCTGCTAGCTTAAGAGAGGTGCAGTGGCATACAAGATATGATAGAGATAAATGCATGTCACGTATGATCTTGCATGAAAATCTAAACTCTTTTGTTTAGGTATGAAATAAGATATTTAGTGAACGGTATATGAATGTTAATTTTATTACTCAAATTACAGCATGCGTATAAATTAAGCTATAGAGATATGATAGAGATAAATGATCGATATCACGAGTGGTGATTGCGAGTGGTGTTGCATGGAAATCTAAAACTCTCTTGTTTAGGTTTGTGAAATAAGATATTTAGCAAACTATGAAGGTTATTTTATTATACTTATTATTTACTTAACTTTTACGTCGAATGAAGAATCGAGAATTATAAGAATAATTAGGATTTCTAAGCTTTCTCATTTTAAATAGAAAATTGAATTTTTATCACTATAAACAGCATTCACTTTTCAAGATAATTATAGTAATAATATATTTTTTGAAGTAATATTTAACGATTAAATTTTTTATCGATTATTAAAATTTTGCAGCTTAACATCCTAATAAAACTTACTACAATACATACAACATTTTTATTACATAATTTGTAAAAATAATAATCAATCAATAATATCTCGTGAGAAGAAGAAATATACATATTCTTGAATTTGTTGTAATTATTCTCAATTGAGTTCAACTAGAAGAGCGCGATTCTAATCCCAGCGACATGCGAGATAATACCCGCAGCTTTATTCATGCGTGAGAGTGCGGAAGTGATATGAAAGCGAAAAGGTCGCTAACTGTGACGAAATTTGATGCACTTTTAGCCGGTATCAACAAAGGGAAGTTACATTCCGTGCGCTGGTAATCGCATTTACGGTCGATAAATCGCATGTCAATGCACTGTGTGTGTTACGTAACGATTGCGTAACGAAAGGCTATCTGATGCTTGCATCTGACGAAAGGTCCACGTGAAATCAGGGCAAATTTGACGAAACCGTGGGTGATTACGACGCGGTTAGCGCCAGAGTTACACATCGTCACGTTGCAGCATCTATATGCTAGGTAATCCCTAAATCCACCCAGCGAGCGATATTACTAACGAAGCTGCGATTTAATATCGGGAACAAGAAATAATATCCGTTAAACTCGTTATAAAAATAATGAAATCAATATTTACTATCTGCATGTCTATTTTAATTAATTATACACTTCTGTGTATAATCTAAATCTTTCTGTTTTAAAAGTTACTTTTTTGACGGGTGATTTCTAAAATAATAAAATAAAAGCCTTTAACAACACACGATATTCTGTATTTCCATAGAGCTGTTAGAACAATTTATTTAACTGTGATTAGTTAGTATAAATATTTTGCGAGTAAAATTGTATTATATAATGTAAGTAGTGAAAACTAGTAGTATTAGTACAAATAGACTACAATATACGCAAAATTATATATAACTTTCTTATAAATTAAGACTACATGGTCATTTAGCAGCGAAAGGTAAGAAAGAGAAAAATTTTTAATAAAATTAGATTACATTCGGCGAAACTATTACAGTGCGATTCAGAATGGGGTTGGATGTGTTTACGTTGCGGTAGTTGAACGCTCGCAGGAATAGAATCCAATGAAATTTAAATCCTGTGGAATTAAAACGGATGGAAAGGGCGAAGGCGCTCTTCGAGAGCGCATTCGAAGAAATGTCAACTCGCATGCGGTAGAATCAATGATTCCAGTTGTCCAAAAGATTTGTCACTTGGACGCAAGTGTTTCATTAAGCAAACGCTTAGAAAAAGGAAAAAAAAAGAATATTTCTACTTTTTATATCGAAATTTTATATCGAGAGAGAAAATAATATTTTTAACTTTTTTTATCAGAATTTATAATTACGAGTGATGAAATATACGTGTTTGCTATCTATTCGCGATTTGAAGTTATTTATTTAACACTGGCACTGTTTTCACGTATGTAATCACGTATAATAAGATAAAAGGTTCTTGTTTGAAATTTTCTCCAAAAGATTGAAATCTTTTCATGTAAATGGGAAATTATTTATACTCTGAGATTAAAGTTAAGACGGATATTTTTAACCGAAAACAGTAAGGATACATTAGACCATTCTGGAATAAATAATTAACTACGAAGATTGTCTGACTCGATCTAAAATGAATTATTTGGGAACATCCCATTCGAGTATTCGTATTCGAAGGTACCACTTGGTACGTAATATCGGAAACGCAAAAGGATGGAACATTAGATTCTAATCGATAGTACAGTCTCATTCTACGAAATTATACTCTATAAGAATGTTTTCTTATTATCCGATCTGTTCTTTTATAAATTTCTGTTTTTATATTTCCATTTCATAAAACCCATGGTATCTGTTGCATATTACAATAAATATTATTGTAGCATCAAATCGATATATACATACGTTTAAAAGCTACATTGTATAATTATCACATACTGTGCTACCGTATTAAATTTTAACCAAACAATATACCAATGAGATCAAATCGGAAATTGCGAAGTTAATGAATAATCTCAACTGTTCAAACCTTGTTATTAAATATGCCTCCAGATATATTGGGTGTTAATTAAACTACCTAAAATATATATATAGGCATAAAGGAATATTCGAAATAATTTTTTCATAAATATACCTATGTCTCGTATTTCTTTTCGGACTCTTATTCGATACGCGATCATACATATTTAAATACAATTTCATACAATTTAAATAATTGTTTGCTTCTTGTCTGATATAGTTTTCAGTTGTTTTCATTGTTTAAATGCTATCTGATAACGAATGTTAAAGATAATGAAGGATGGTTACGGAATTTTTTTTCGAGAAGATATTCATTAAATTCTGTGTAACTCGCGCCTTGGTGCGAGCGTAACATATTTTCACGTACTTAAGGGTTCACCTTTTCGTGCGTGTCGTACTTAATTAAATCGGTCCCCCGTCGAAAGGTAGGAAATTCGGAGTGACAGTTTAGAGACGTTTCGAGTGTGATCGTGGGATCCGCAAGCGCGGCTCGCTCGCTGTTTGAAGAGTCTCGCGCGCGCCTCGGGCTCCATTTGACTGCATTGACGATTCGCGCGGTGTAGTTTATCGGGGTAAGTTTCCACCCCCGCACGCGCAGTGTGAAACTTTCGTCGAGTAATCCGTTACGAAAGTTATCGGGCGTAACGTGCACGGAATTTCCGTAAATACGGATAATCGAGAAACGTGCCAGCTACCGCCACTGTTTCTCTTTCTCTCTATGCGCGTCGTATCCAGAGCTGCCTTGCAGCAGATTTGGGATCGAGCCACCCATCTCTCTTTGCGGTCGATGCCACACGATTGCCAGGAACGATTGGCGCACGCAGAAATGTTCCGGTCGAACGTGGTGCGGTACGTTGCAAAATAAAATTTCACGGGGCGTTTGTCCGCGAATCCGATAGGTGTTTCGTTGACTAGAAGGACTTAAAGTGAAACGTGCCGCGAGAAATCAGGTTAACGAGAAAATCGAGAAACGATGCAAAGCGGTGTCGAAACTTGATTTCGGATATTTTGGTAGATACTGATGCAGTTAAGACGGACATTTTTATTTGTGGTGTTGATGTGATGCTTTCTCTCTGCATTGTTTTAAAAAGCAAATATTACAAAAATAGCAGAGGAGAAAGCTGTATACAGAAAAAAAGACAAACCGTGCAGAAATGTGCAAATTGAGAAACGCATAGATAATTTAATTTGTATATTTGTTATTTTTGTTAATGTTAATTTTGTTATTGCGATAAATATTATCACATGCCTTGGTATTCGAATTGGTATGACGCTCGCACGGGGGAATTCTAGGTTCGAATCCTGGCTGAGGTAATATTTTTCGCAATAAATTATTTATTTGTAGGGGATGGGGGGTCTTATCAACACTAACATTTAAAATCGAATTGATTTTAAGTTGGTAACTGTGTTTGCGTTTAAAAGTTCGACAGTGTCGACACACACTTTGTATTTAATTGTGTACTGCGATTGCGCAGATCATTGATTAGCCAAAAGATCCAGGTTCGACCGTAAAAGGCGAGTTAAAAAATTCACCTCTTACTATTTAGTAATTCACGGTCAAGAATGTATTAATTGTTTATTGTTTAATGTTATTTTTGTCATATTAATATTAAAGACTATTAAAAGGTTAGTTCAATAAGCAGTAAGCGAGTAATAATTATGAAATAACTTATTAAAAGATTGGGTTTAAGGCTCTGTGTTGTGAAAGAAATACTGCTTATGCTTTATTTCTCGTTTTTAACACAGCATTCAACGAATAGATATACTTTTAATTAAACATCGTAGTACCCAGCGCGCGCATTTTCTCGCGAAATACCATTTCCCTTGAAACAGAGAACAGTCGTGCGTCCTAGACACGTTTCAGAATGTTATTTTCGCAAGCATTTCGCTCGGGACCTCCTCGAGCCTCTGTACTTCCGGTGCTCTCTCGTCCTTACCGGAATTTTTACCGGGGGAAAAGGCCAACGTGTTATCGTAACCGTCGACACAGTGGAAAAAGGTACCGTTGTGTTTTCCTTTATTCCGTCCACAAGGAGATGTCACTTCGCGGAAAGAAAATGGGCTCACGACATTTTCGCTTGTGTTACTTCTTCGAGATTCGCGTCGCGACATTACGCCACCAGGGTTGCGCCCTTTTTCTTTCTTTCTTATCCACAACGAAACGACCTCAATGAGAAACTATTCACAAGACTTTTTAATGGAGCACGATGAATGGGATTTCTTTCAAAATCCGTCCTCACCGAAAATGAATGGAACGAACAACGCATTCGCGGCAAATCAAATATGAAACTTACTATTTAACATTTATTACAATTAGATGTATACGTTTTAAATAAATGTTTCGTATAAATTACCGAAGATGAACACCATATTAAAACGAAATTCTTTAATGCCACAAATTTCTTTGTCAAAATTAACAAATCTCTTTTGATGTAGTATGAGACTGAATATATTTTTATTCTTATATATATATATGTATATATATTTATATATTTATTTATTTAAATATAAAAATGATGTTGTTGCCAAGTTTATATGGAATCCAATGTTTAAATTATTAATAATCCTGCTCATCTTTAATGCAATCAATGTTTATTATCGGCAAATAAATGAGCATTGATAAATTAAAATTGATGCGTGCTTCCATATGTACGCTTTTATAATAATTGGACACCGATGCAATGAAAATTACGATATGTATGTAACTACGATTAAACGGATGAATTTCAATTAGAATAAATGAGATTCGGAAAAATTCATGCAATATTGTATTGTTGTGCATATTTGATAACAAGAAAAGAATATTTTTTAAATTATTTTTAATTATTAATTTTAATTGTTAAATTTTTTTGTCTTTCAAAGACTTTTTTTTATTGTTGGTTCAAATAAAGAAATATTAACGATGAATTTGTCGAAATGAATGTATATAAGTTACAATTATATGAAAATATTTTATTAATTTAAATGTGAAACGGAACACAAAATTATAGCCATTATGAACATACATATAAATGAAATTTGTCAATTTGTTTCATGTTAAAAATTTATTTTTAACAGCAATATTTATATTAAAATTATTAACAACGTATTCGAACCAATTTCAGAGATAGTTATCTAATCATTCTTTTACAGAATGCTGAAAAAGTGCAAATAAATTGATTTATATAAAATGCGCTCTCGTTAAATCTTCGATTACCATGTACATCTAACAATAAGCGTAATAAATTCCAGTTAAAATAATCAACAGCTCGATTAAACATTCATGAGTTGTTTTAATATTCGTTCGTGTGGACTTTTACGGACTATAATATCAATGAAAATAAACGGGCGGATCGCATGCGGCAAATAACATGGCGCATGTATCTGTTCGTGGTTCCACACAATTTTTATACGTTGAATAAAAACAGGACGGAAAATTCGGATAAATATAATTCAATAAATATTCATCTACTATTTCAATTACCAAACTTCGTCAAGCAAGCAGACGGAATGTCGCGCGTTCGATTTGTACACGGTTTATCAGCACGTCAGCAAATTGGTATTTTGTAAACACCAGAAATCGGATAATGAAATTTATATAACCGCACGCAACGTGCATACGCTCCACTCATCCTTGAGTTCCTTCCAACAAAATGTGTGTAGTAAACACTAGAAATCGGATAATGAAATTTATATAACCGCACGCAACGTGCATATGCACCACTCATTTTTTAGTTTTTTTCGACAAAATGTGTGTAGTTGCTAATAGACAATAGTGCGATATAAACAAAATTGTACATTGTTTTTTTTTATTGTTTCATTAAATATATATAAGTAGTATATACAAGTAAAAGTAAATCTCACAAATTGAGACGTTTGATCAGCTGTTAATTGACAAGTATTAACTAGTAATTAATGAAAAACATAATTATTATTAGTATTTAAGTATATTTGCAAAATCAGCAATGCAAATCATGAGATAATTTATTTCTTAAGATATACTATATTTATAAATATATTTTTTATTTATTTTAACAAATAAACTTTTTACTTATTACTAGTGTCCTTAAGTAACTTTATTAATAGATAAATTAATAACGTTTGAACAAATAAGTCTTGAAATGTCGGCAATTGTTTATCCATATTATCGTCATGTTCAAGGATTCAAATATAACTGAGGTGAAACTAATTCTCCCGAACTTAAAACTTGAGAGATGTTAGAATCTCCGCCGCATCCTCGTATCGTCAATTTAAGGGCGAAGTAAGTTGTCACACTGTGGTGTTGCGTGAAAGGTATTATCCATTGTTCATTGGAGTGCATGGGGGTTTCGTAATCGGCTGAAACGTCTGGCGAATGCCCCATGGGTATTCTATCGGTGCAAGAGTGTTAGATGTAGAAATGCTTTTGCGTAATGAGTAGTTGAGATTCCTTGTTAAGGAGCGCTCGAACTCCGCGCTGCGGCTTCCGCGGTTCCCAACAGATTTCGGCGCTTCGCCTAGTTTCTTCCTTCAGTTCTACTTCGCAGCCGATCCCGCGAAGGTGCATCCCAGCATTGCTACTCTGCAGAGAGAGTCGATCTCGGTATGTGTTATCTCGAGAAGCCAACCACGTAATTACTCGGCGAAACTATTTTCCGAATTTAAAATCATAATACGTAACTTTCTCTCTTTGCATTCGAAATAATTAGCAGCACTTTAATTGAGTAACTTCAAATTAAGTTATTTATTATTATATAATCCCTGCAAACATATGAATAATCAGCTTATTTTAAGAAAACATCAAATTTATTGCTTAAACATTTGTATCTTCTAAAAAAGTGCAATGAAACATAGAGTTTAATTTGAAGAAGTACAAGAAGTACTTTTATAAATACAAAAATATAAAGAAAGAACAAGAAAAATGTATAATTGTACGACCAATTTATTTTATCTTGTTGTACTTTATTTTATATTGTTATACTTAAATCCATTTGCCAAATATTTTAACTTTAAATTCTTTTATATCCGTGTCAAGAATATAATTTTACAAAATGAGAAATATTTCCTTATGAGACTGGAAAATTGGAAAAAAATAAAAATTTTGTCTATACTAACAAATTAATCATAATTTCGTGTAATGATTAATGTTTCGTTCTAGAGGGAGACTGAAAATATTTTACGAGTAAAAGTTTATTTATAATAATTGCTTATCATTTAAATAACTTTCCAGGAAAATTTTTTGAAAATATCATTAACACACATACACACACAAATTAATTTAAATTCAAATATATAGGGATTAAGGGTATCCACATTTCTATTTCTCGTGTAATGAATATATGATAATATCTGCCTGTTATCCTCCTCCGGCTATCTCATATCGGACAAGCTTCTGCGAATGAATAATTCGACGGAAAATTAAGAATTCAGGATGCCCGGTGGTCGTGTCTACACTTGTATAGCGGAATGATGCTACTTTATGTATATTTGCACCAGAGAAAGATGATTAATTGCTTAGGGATCGCTTATTTATGAAAAGAGAGAGAGAGAGAGAGAGAGAGAGATATATATGACTAGAGACAATTTTTCTAGCTAAAAATGTATTTAAGGTACATTTCACATTCACTTTCTTTCTCTTTCAATAAATTGTACATTCGATTTGCATAGCAGTGAAACAAATATTTTATTCTGCAGATTCTTCTTTTTCAAATAATACAAGGTTTTGTCACACTTTGCTGATCGTTTCGATACCCAAATTATTCAAAGCACATCTTTAAATGCAAATCTCTAATACGTACTCTAATACGTATTTTCTTAATCATATAAAATACAATACAAGCAACTTTGTAATCAAAATTAAAATAAGCTCTCTTTCTTATAAGATCTTATCTTCTTTATTATTTATATCATAAATACCTAAAATAATTTTTTTAATTTGATGATTCCTTTCTTGATAGAAACAGTTTATATTCACGTAACATATGTAATCATGCTAAAAGTAATTGCGATAGCTATAACAATAAGGAAAGAGATGTCTTAGGAGGATGTTGCTACAAAGCTATTTTATAGATCATCTCTTTATAACACGACAAACTAACTCAGCAAGCTGCGGATCGTCACGTTCGTGCGAGCTAGTAGTAATCAAGACTGAAGGAAACAACGGTAGTCGTAATAGCGACGGTCTGAAACTACCTTAGCTACGTCTCTCTTTGCGTCACATAATTTCCCGATTTGCAAGGATGTTCCCGATTTCAAGGATTCTGGTTGCTCAGAATATCAAAGATGAATTAAATTTACGAAATTAAATTTACAAAAGATTCCACACACTTTATGGAATAATCTCTGATCGATATCCTAAATTAAGAAGTAAAGTAAAATATTAAGATATAGGATCGATAAATATTTGTATGGAGAATTGAGAGTGTTATTTTGGTCTCGCTTTTGCGAAAATAATTTGTTATTATCATCGCGAGTAGATGTCTTATATGAACAATTACAATATGCTGCGCGTAAACTCAGCATATGTATCGTCGGAATATACGTCGACCCAATTGAAACTGAACTCTGCGGCCGGCCGATCCGCGCTAATTAATTACTGCGCTGCTGGCAAATTCATTACAACAAACACTGTTCCTAACAATGGTAGCAGCGAATGTTTAGCTACATTATCCTCGCCGTCCGTGTCGCTCGGCCGGAGCTACTACAGTCGGTCATATTGAACCATACGTGTAAATTTCACGTGGTCGGCTCGCCGTACGTATTTCGCACCTACATATTTTCCATCGAATTTGATAATTACCGCGGACAGAGTTGACACGCCGTGTGACGCCGCGAATAATTATCATACGCAGCGCAGCGAAATGCGATTCGGTGTTGTTTATACCAAAAGTTTGCTCCGACATGTAACTGACCGCAATTAATTCTCTCATTGAGAAGCGATGTTAATCACGATTATTTACTTCAACGTAACCTATATTCCAATGTAAACTGAAATAAATAAATATGAAATTTTATATATATATATACCAATATTATATTATTATTTTGTTTCTTTATCTTCTTTAAGACGTTGTTATGAATTTCTGTAGAATTTTAGATTTATTTTTTGAATAAGTATTTTTTACTTTATTTTGTGCACAAAGAATTAAGATTAATACATTTAATAGATAATTCATTACTGGTCACACATATATTAAACTGCATGATACAATTTAATATAGCATAAAAATTACTTATATTTTATTACCTTAACATTACGTGTAATATAATTTTTGGCTTGATAATAATAAATATTATATTACATTACAACATACCGATAATAATTATAACGATGAGTCTCATTACGAAATGATAGTTTCGAGTAATAGTAAAATAATTATTGTGGTAAAGTGATATTTCACATTGTTACGTTCAAATGTTGTTGAATCTCGAATTTCGGGAATTGTGTCCTTGTCATAGTAATGAGAAACGAAAAACACGATGCAAATAAGATAAGTAAGGAGACAAGGGGTTAGGAGATAATGAACGTTTCTCCATGGCGAACTTACATTACTCGTTAACTTTGCGAGAAGTGAGGTAAACTCGCGGAGGCGAAAATGTCGATAGAAATACCCCGGAGATATCGCGGTCCAACTATAGAATGGTTAATTATAACGATAATTAGCGAGCACTTTTGCGATGGTAACTCTAGGCTCTTAGGCGTCGATCCTTCACTTTGGATTCGCTATCTCAAGCTCGAGTTCGAGAAGTATAAATGGAATATGATTTTGCTCTAATTAGCTATCTTTGGAATTGGGAAACTTTGTTCTTCATGCGGTAATTTCTATGTAACAAAATATTTTTATTATGTATTGATTGAATTATCACGGCAAAGAAAATATTCGTTTTCTAATTAAAAGAGTTTAGGTCTCGGAAGAACAAAATATTTTTATTATATATTAATTGAATTATCACGGTAAAAAAAAATATTCTTTTTGTAATTAAAAGAATTTATGTCTTGGAGGAACGAGGAGAGAGTTGAAAAACGAATTTATTACAATTAATTTATTACAATTAATATTATAGAAATTATTTCGGAGATATTGTCAAGTTATATTTTATACTTGAAATTAAAAATTGAAACAACGATGGAAAGAAACTGATTGCTAAGCCAAAATGCTAACTTATAAATTAAGATCTTTATGAACAATCTCAAACCTTAATGCTAGAAATTTAGATCGCTCTGTGGCAAGAAGCAATGATTTTTCAAAGGTACTTTATAGTGACGTAATGACGTCGTAGAAGCGTTTAATGAGCCCTCATTCTGACAACAGATTCTCTTTTCTGTGATTTCAGCCCTGCGAGAAATCGAGCGATTTTCGCGCGGCACAATGCGCCGTCTTCAACAATGTGCCATACAGCGGGCAACTGCTCAAATGGTATCCCCATTATGATCCGGCTAGGCCGTGCGCTTTGATCTGTCGCGGCGACCAGACTCTCGAGAACGGTAGTAGACGGTCACGCCAGGAAGTACTGTTGAGCGAGAAGACGATGCCGCGCGATTCTACAGATAGCCTGCAATTCGACAGCGACGAGACGATAGTGGTGCAACTAGCAGATAAAGTGGAGGATGGCACGAGATGTTACGCTGAGGGCACAGACGTGTGTATAGGCGGCGAATGTATGGTGAGTAAAGTTTTTTTAAGTTATCAGCTTTTATCGAAAACACTATTCGCAATTGTTGACAAAGCGATTTTGTAAAAGTGTTAAACGATATACGATCCAATTAAATGTTAATCTGCATTATTCTCAGAATTCCCAGTAAGCAAAATGTTAGTAGTAATGAATGAAAATGCTAGTATGCTAGCAATTGGTCAGCAAATGCGAACACAATATTGCGACAGATTGACATTAACTGCGTCCGCATTAAACCGGTATTCTGCCAGTAGAGTGTATCGATGTAATCACACACAGACCAATGGAATCTGAGAAGAATTTATCATTTCAAAATTATTTAAAATGAAATGTTTTAAATGGAATCATTTAAACTGTTATGTTAAACATTTCTACAGTCAATCTGTCAAAATACTGTACTAACAAATTCTATTGCATTTCTGCCGACAAAATTTGCAGACATTTTGCAAAACCTATTTTCGACAGATTTAACTACCTGAAATAAAGACAATTTAGATTCGCGGACAATAGATATATCTAGAAATCTAAAACCGAATTTTTTTTGCATAATGTATGTATTTTCAAATTTGGAGGCATTATATATTATTACTTTTTAAAAAAGTATATTTTTCTCTTGTTTCTAAAAGAAACTAAATTTTGTGGAAAATTCAGTTGTAATGCATAACATTGGAATAAATTAGTTATGATTAAATAGCAGTATTTTCAAGTGTCTAATATTAACTAAAATATTAAAATCAATATAGAAAAAAAATCTTTTTTATAATCTTCTTTTTTAAGATTTACTGCTTAACATAGGTAAATTGAGCTGGGACCGTGACGTTATTATTTTACGTTTATTGTGACCGGTCATTGATCTGACGGTTGAATTAAAAACCAACCGTACTTGACTCTTTATTTCAATGCTCTCGAACGTCCATCACAATGTGGTATTATGTGTGAAAGGGAATATAGCATCTACTTCATAAACGGCATATCAAAATGTAAATTAGAGATTAATAATATTTAATAACATTTCTCTAAAAATACTATTATCACAATTAAAATAATCAGAGCAAACGAGACTCTTATTCATAATTATTGTAAAAATAATTTTATATATAATATTATTTAGCATTTATATTCCTTAATTTAATTTAAATCTGATCGTAGGAAAATTTAATAATTATGTGAAAATATATACATATACGCATATGTATATATATTTTTATCATATGATAACTAAGCAGGAAGTAAGACGTGAGCAGATAGTTAAATTATATTAGAAATTAATTATTTATTAATATATTATATGTTTCCATTTTTTCTCATGTTCCAAAAATATAATTAAGATTACAATTGAATTTCTCATAAAAGTATTATCACTAAAAAAAAGATCAGTTATTCTCTTAATTCTAATAAGAGAATAATTATCGATTCTTAACCGCGGCATTATCGGAAACCATGGATCTGTCACGTGCAGACCGCAGTATATTAGATGCGAGGAGCATTAAGCGATAGGTACAGTGCGCTGCTTGTCAGTCACTATAAATTGTTGGTCAACACATGAAGGCCTTTATTCGTTAATTATCAAAATATAGCAATATTTACAGTCCGTTAATTTAACCACAATTTAGCTTGTTAACAAGACACATTAAAGCTAGTAATTTTGATTCGATAATCTCGTAATTTGTATTTTAAGATAGTTTTTTTTTAATTATTAAGAAAACAATTAGTTGTTAAAAAAGCACATTTGCAAATATATAATACAAAATTTTAAAAAGTTTGCGACTACTAAGAAATATTATTAGGTACGTTTTCCAACGTACAAATATCGAGTAATTTCGATCGATTTCTTAGATATGAAATGCATCTGAAACGTGTAAGTAATTTGAAGTAATAATGTTTGAATCAAAATAACATTTTGATTTGTTAATCCATTTAACTACTCGTTTGCATTGTTGAATCGATGGATCGCGATTTGCCTAGTACCTTGGGAATTTACATATTAAATTCACCATTAGTTTGGTCACCGCGTTTTGAACATCGATATAATCCGATCTGTAATTTTGATCGAATAATTACTCAATTAATTAATCAAGAGTCGTGTGAGCTGAGCAATATCCCCGAATCGTTGCCTGAAACAATAAATTTTAGTAACCTTTACGCATAAAAGCTATATTTGAAATTAATTATATTAACGTGAATACAAATTATATTGAATTATTGATGGATATTTAATATGAAAAGTTGACTTTGAATTAATCAAAGATCAGACCAGCTAAAAGCAGAGAGCGATAATATTAAAGAAATTTCTCTGTACATGTATAAAATAGACATACATAGTGCTTCGTATTTTTTTCTTTTACTAGTCAATAAGTAGGATTCAAGAAAAACTTGACAAATTATTAATTAAGTAGATAAAAGCAGCCTTCTTAAATACTCCGACGGAGCTAGCCTTAAGCTTGAGGATTAAACTGAAGGCGTTACTTAAGAATTTAACCGCAATTGCCACGTCTCTTGTCGAAACTTTATAAGATGAAACTTCTCAAGTTAGTAGAGAGAAACTCCGAGGTCGAAGAAGAGATTCGCGCGAATGTCGGCGCGTAGCCGCGTGTACCAAGGTAGTATCTTAAACGTATTCGCAACTCGTTGCTGGCATCGCTATGATGCTAACGCTCCATGTTGAGAAAACGCAACCTAACGAAGCAGCTAGGTCAGTCTTCTGCTAATATTTAACATGGGCGCGTCGAGAAGCCTGATCTCATCGTCCATTAACTTAATTTGATCAACGTCACACGTGTATATGCAGATGTATATAGTGTAATATATGTATGTAAACATATATTCTAGCATAACGTGAGATGATGATCCAGTATTAGCACAATAACGTTGCACGTTTCTCTATCAAGTCGTTTTATCTAAATAAAGAAAACTACATTTTTTTAGACATGTACACTTTCTCCTAATAATTATTAATGTAATACTTTTTAAGGTATATGCTTAAATCTTTATATAAGGAATATTCTTAAATAT
Source organism: Crematogaster levior (assembly GCA_901521435.1). Taxonomy (NCBI): domain Eukaryota; kingdom Metazoa; phylum Arthropoda; class Insecta; order Hymenoptera; family Formicidae; genus Crematogaster; species Crematogaster levior. The sequence continues at coordinate 188,515 of CABEGB010000750.1, forward strand.
ACTACAGTTAAATATATTTTATGTTTACGGAATTATATTTATCATATTTGCTCATTTACATACTAATTGACTCAAATTTAATTAAAATATGATTATATTGACGGTTAAATTATTATTATTATGTTTAAGGATAATTTCAAAAATTATTTAATCTATCGTATGAATTAAAATCCCGCAAATATATATTTTACTCTTCTGTGTATTTTACTCGCCTAAGAAGTATAACGCGCGTCCTCGACAGCATAGCATTAAAATCTTAATTCTTTGATCCTAAATTAAATGAGATTCATGATACCGCAAAACAACCAGAAAGAAATCGGATTAACAATAACGCTGGGAAAAACTCGCTCGTGGTATGCCAGGAAATAATTAACGAATTCTCATAATGGCAACGTCGGGCGACGCAGTCGCAGAGACAATATCTAATCAGCAGAGAAGTCCACGTAATTAAGCATTAAGCAAACTCTGGTAAACGCAAACTGGCTTTGCGTTATTAAAAGTGCCGCTTTCGTTGTGGGCACGCCCGATGGACGCGTCAAGCTTTTTCATTACGTCGCGCACTCGTTAAAATGTATCTTCAGGGCGAAAAAATTATTACGTCATTCCCCGTTGTGATGAGAACAACGAAATTTTCAGAATTTACATCAATCGGAAATTGCGGCGATGGCATTAGCATTCTTCCTCCAATGTGTTCCGGGAAAACACAAAGCACTCTGCGATCATTCCTTCGACATTTTTTACACGAAGTCTAAATTAAAACCTCTTTCTAGTTTTGATTGTTTCGCTGCAAGCAAATTTTGATTCTAGCCAAAATGCAAAATATTCATTTATACATACATAAATATTCGTTCCCCATGGAATAAATATTACGCATTGCAAATTTTTAATATTCTTTATTCAAAATTATATTAAGTATATATCTTTTTTTCTAATAAAAGAAAACCTTTTATAGAAATAGCAGATAGTTTTCTCATTCTTATGAAAAAAGTAAGAAAATATTTTTTTAATAAATATAAGACAAAAAATATACTCTTTACACGAAGTATGCGAAAGTATCTTATTAAAGTTTGTTCTTAACTTTAACGGTCAAAATGTTATTTTCTGAAAAGATTTTGACTATGATTAATACCGCAGAATAAAAAGAAGAAAGAAGAAAGTAACGTACGAGGCAAAAATTTGCTACCTGGAGTCCTTGTTCATTTCTCTCTACTCCATCTTCTAGTTTTCGTCCAGTTCCTTCTTTTTCTTCTAAAACCTAATTCTCCATTTTCACAGTTGCTTATCTCTCTGAAGTAATTGATGTTCTAAAATTGAAACGAGATTACCCTCGGATATCTAAAGTCGAAAGAGAAAACGCACGCTCTGTATAATAGAAAATAGATGTATGATAAGTACATATTGAATCCGAACCGTATAGTCCTGGACAGGTACAATAAATTTACACAATAAATTTCATCGTGCCAGTGAAAACACGAAGACGAATAAAGTGCCCGGAGGTTAAGCACCCCTTCCTCTATTCTGTAAATCCTATTCTCGAGAAAACTATGTTAAAAGGTAGAAACGAGTGCGAGGGAAAGGAAGGTAAGACACGATGGGGAAATGTCAATGGTGCGAGGTTAGTAGAAAGGAGCTGGGTGTATCCTAGTAGAATAGCGACAGTAGGGGTGTTAAGGACCAGGAAAGTGCATGGAGCATCGAATAGAATCTCGAGAGCGAATAATTGAATGCCAGTCAAATTTGCGTAACGAAATCGCTACAATGTGGAAAATCGCGAGACATTAGCAATTATCGTTATTGCTAATCTCTCTGATACTTCAATTTCAATAAAAAGTCTCTTGGTTAGCAATTGATTTTAATCTGAAAGTAATTGGAGAAATACTAAGAAGTATTTTTTTTTTATTTTTCTGCAAATTTTTCTCTTATTTTAATAAAATTCCTTTGATGCATAAAAATACAAAAGTTTTTGATGTTTTGTTACATTCTTTTGAAATAATTTAAATTATTAAAAACGATAAGAAGCTACGCATATATGTGATGTACGTATCGTAAAATATAACTAAATCACGCTTTAAAAATTGCTCTCTATTATTAATATTAAATACTATATAATATTGAATAATAGCATATTTTTAATAATAACAACTTGTATGTATAATAATGACGGTCAACAACTCCAACTTATTTATTATTTTTCGCCGTCACGTATTACAACGGTTATTTGTGCGGAACCAGAAGAGGGTCGCAGAGTGCCGTTAAGTCCCGCAATATTTCATCTCTCACGCCCAGAGGAATTCTCGTTTTCTCTCGTCTTGTTTACCTATAGAAATAACGGGTTGCTTCGATAACTCTATCTTTCAATTATCAGGTCCCATCATTGATTTCTACTTTCATGAAAGTAAATCTAATCTGGCGCACCCGCATGCCGTGTCTTTTATACGAAGAGACATACGTGTCTATTAAGATATTTCGTTCGATCCTATCATCATATACGAGGAGAGGAAGTGCGAGATTCATTCTCATATGAAATTAAATTTCAACAAATCCCAAGTCTACTGGATGCCAATTGTCCTACCCGGTGAACGTTCAGCCTCCAGCTTTTCCATTTCTCTTGTGAATTATTTTCGCGCGATGACGTATAGAATAAAAAAGAAATTACAATTATATAAGCTGAATTATTTTTATTGTTATATTATATTGTATATTAAGAATGCTTTATCGAATTAATATTTCATTATTATTTTATAATTATGTTATTTAACATTATTTATTATTTCAGAGGAAATATCGTATGTTAAGAGTTTTGAGTGACAGATTAATTATGACTGCGTATAACTATCTTAGAAGAAAAAAAATGTGCATTCTCGCAATTATGCTATTTGAAGATTGGATTTTACGCAAACATATTGAACGTATCTCTTCCATTCATGCTAGCCGACGAGAATATGTCTCTCAATTTGCTTTGTTCGGCGTGCCCTCATTCTCTTGGAGATTTTTGCTCTCGCGTCAGCGTAACGTTCCCGAGGCGTGAAACCGACTGCAGCTATTTAGAGAACCGAATCTCTCGTTTCGAAAACGCAGAAATAAAGTATCTATCTAAACTGGCTTCTGCATTGACGCACAGAATAAAATTGCGCTCGTAACGGCCGCAATTCGCCGAATGACGATCATCGATGTTTAATGGAAGTATTTCGTAGAGCGTTTGAAACTTGAACGATAATCGAGCCCGATTTCGATTCTGCAGCCAAACGAACGGTCAATTGGGCCGAAATGGAGACCGTCGTGCCCATGCGCACGCCGTACTGAATTTAGCACGCAATTTTCGTTCGGCAGTGTCTAGCTCTCGTTAAACGACACCGTTATATGGAAATGTATATAATACACGAAATGTATATATGAACGCGTAATAGCGAAATGGATAACTCGTGCGATTCGAGGGTAAAACAACTGAGAGAAACAGCATTTGTACTTCTCGTAAATCAACCAAGACAAACGTGTGTAATTGCATCATAATATATAAATTAATGAATAGTAACGTATTATCCTCAATCAAGTTTAAAATTATCGCGTATTGATGCGCGTAAATAAATAAATAAATCAAGATGTAAATCAAAATAGCAAATAATGTAATGACTATTCACAGGCATTTGCGTGTTTGCGAGGACAAACGGCAATCATCGAATCACGACTTTGTATTGATTTTACTATTTCCCCTCTCGTGCCATCGAACAGATGCGCGTCTTCAGATTTGTCGACTCCGGAAGTTTAAACGCCTGGGTAATTGGAACGAGCGATTTGTTCGCGTCACAGGTCACTGCGACGAAATCTCGGATTATCTCAGCACCACCGCAGTTGATCGTACGAGGGAAATCCCTCGTTAGGCTCACGTCCCTCTCCTTTTTACTTCCGCACGCCGCTGCTTTCTCCCTACATCTCTGAGACGCGTCCCACTTCGCTCGCGCCTTCCAGTTTGCTTCACTCTTCTCGCCCAGGATAAGGGATGAATAATGTACTCCCCGACCTCCGAGCAAACCTCCATGCAACCTGAATGACAAATCAGTTTGCCGTCCGAGCCAGGTCACGAATCGACGTCAGCTCACCTCCTCCAGTTCCCGGCACCATCTTCTCCTCTTCAAAGATTCTGAATTTTCGCGAAACGTTTCTCGTTCTCACGTGAATCCTGATGGCACACCAACATTCGTCAACGTTCTTAATGTGTCCGGGATTCTGCCGATACTGCGAAACTCTTTCAGTTCCAACCGCAGCCAAAACAGGAAAAATTTCCTGTCACGTAACAGTAAATCGATATAAGTGCGACTTTTGAATCAGCAATAAAATTCTGCAAAATTTTTCCATTCACCATCGAACGACATTTTGTTAATTCTTGCTGAAAACTGGCAGAACTGGGGACAAACAAGGGAAAATCTATAATTTTTCTTTTTCTCTCATCGCGTAGTAATTCTTTCAATTCATGTAAGGATAATAATTTTGATCTATTAATTGTGATTTTGCTTAAAATGTGTGTGCCAGCTAAGTTTATAATTATCAGCACTTTTTTATCAATGGCAAACAACAAAATGACAAATGACAGGACGGAAATGAATGTAATACGCTTGTAATGATTCTTTAAAGTTTTTTTTAAAGCTTAAATGATTCTTTAAGGCAAGATTATTTGTCTCTGACAATGCGTTAGGAAGTAATAACGACAACTGCGGCTAAAATCCATTATATGGATGACGTGTTTCATTAATCGAGCGTGCATTTCTGTTGCAGAAGGTTGGCTGCGACCTTCGCGTTGGTAGTAACAAGAACACAGATGCGTGTGGCGTGTGCGGAGGGAATGGATCAAGCTGCCAATCGCGATACTCCTGGAGTTTGGAATCGATATCCGCCTGTTCCAAGTCCTGTGGTGGAGGTTGGTAATTACTGTATTAAGTTTAGCCATATTTCCCTATGCAAGCAATTACATAAACAAAGTAGTTAAATGTTATGCAAAATTTATCCATTGCGAAAGGTCGTTACCTCCGAAATATCTATATATTTATTTAATTCTCGTATTATATAAAACTATATGATTCTTATAATTCGAGATACTATCCCAAACGTGCATTACATATATAACTGTTTCAAAAGTTAAAAAAAAAAGCACGTCGTTGAATTGGAAGATAACGAGTGAAATTTACGAGAATCGCGGCATTATTTGCATGAACATTCGCCATCAAAATTGGAGAGCTAATTTGCCGGTCACGTTTTTGCGCTAATAGGTTTCAAGATAGGGATGGCGGTGTGCAAATCGGTCGACGAGAGCGTCGTGGAGGACAGCTATTGCGATGCAAACAGCAGACCTTCGGTGAAGTCCTTAATGCCGTGCAACACGCACCCTTGCACAACGAAGTGAGTACTTTCGGACAGACTAAACTATCTACGGTAGAACCGCATGCACGTTCTACGTCAAAGAAACGTCAAGCTACACTCGCGTGTACAATTGAGAAGTAGATATTATGGGTGCCTCTCACCCCGCGAACTGCACGCGCGATTTCGCCAAACAATAAAATAATAATTTTATTACTATTTGGTATTTACCCACTCCGTTTATGTATAAAATGTTATGTACTTTCTCTCATATTAATTCGCGAATGAATCGCGTTTCTCGTACGAAACGACATCTCGGAATTTTCAAGGAAGTGAGGAAGCAGCGAGCGAAAAATTAGGAAACCGGTACTCGATCTTTGTTGCGAGCGATCTTTGTTCCTACAACAATATTTCTCTTCCGTTTCGCGGTAGGGTTGCGAGACCACGATTTAAAGTCAGTTCTCGCGGGGTGGGAATCGTCCGACAAACGACGAGATACTCCGCCCCCGACGGGACTCGGACAAAAACTCCCGCAAACTATTCTTTCTGGATCCAGCGGACACGCTAGAAGTTGTGGAATAGCGTTGAAACTTTACCGTCCGGTATACAGAATCTCTTCTTTGTGTTCACGGCTCGATGTTTACGGGACAACCGATAATCTTGCCGATTGTCTTGTGCCCTGATAACTCTTCTGTTCCGTGCACAATCAAAAATGACTTTTGGTTGTGACTAAAAAGTAAGCAAAGTAATGAAGAATATTGTTTTATATATATATATATATATATATATATATATATATATACATATATATAATGATCGAATTGTGAGAATTTTATTCTTTTACTCGAGAAAATTAGAAATTGTGCCGTAATAGATGCCAGTTACACGTTGTAAAATTGCGTTCGGGAGATGCATTGGCTCGTTTCATCGAGCGGACAGTTTGCTGTAATATATCTCACTCGATCTATCTTACGTCACTCGATCGATTGATCGGCAAAAACGTAAGAAAATTGCCGATTTGGTGCGCGATACGTGTGCTTGCGAGTGCCACTAATCGGATCGTATCGTTTAACGATCAAGTTCTGGCTTCTATAATGCGACATAACGATATCGCGGACTCACGTTTCCGAACCGATCCATTGATAAATTAGCAGCGGCATCGATTCGCGCAGCGAATCGGTCAATGGCTAATTGGAGTGGCCGCGAGTTTAGTTTGAATTCAGTTCGGCTGGACCGACTAAACAGTTCACCTTTCTCTCCCCGGGGAGGAACGGGATTCTGACCGCCGCCGTGAAAAGCCGCAACCGCGCTTTGAGGTAGCAATCTGGAAGTTATGATTTAATCGTACATTACGACTTATCCCAACTGGTTATTTACCGCCGATGCTTAAGCGGTACATTTGACCGCGAATCATGAAAATTGTAATCAAAATTAAACTGTCTATCTACCTGGCAGTTATCGAAAGATAGTGATAGCTCAGATACTAGAGAAAGTATATTACAGAAATAATAATTAATGAAGATTGTTGATTTTATTTACGACATTACGGTACTCGTGATGATAAAACGCATAGTATAATTATGTTTATGTCAAAAGATGCAGATAAGAGACATGTTTTATAATGAGTTTCATAAGGAAGCACTCTCTGCGATGGATGGCTTATCGAAAAAATCTGCAAGATTCAGTCATGTTGACACATTATGGATTCATCGCTGATTAAGCCGTGAATGGATCTTATCATATTGTATTATAAGGTCAAAAGTAGCACGGTAATATCGAGTATGATTTCGAAGACACGCGTGAGGGGAAGGAAATTGAAAAGATTGACAGTAATTAATTTCAAATCTTGAACATCACTTCGCGTTCGTAGTTTCTACCGAACGTTCTCATATACCTGCGTGCGGCTTTGCTGTCGGAAATTGAACGCATCAAAGACTGACTTTGAAGATCACGTGAAAAGAATGTCGGGGCTCGCGAGATTGGCAAGGTCGGCGATAATCGATGATCGATATCCTGCACGTAAACCCAGACATGAGCGGGAGTTTACCGTTTTACTTTGACATTTAGCGCAATCGCTCGTACGCGGAACATTTTTACGGCGTCGTGCATGAAAAATGCCAAGAGTGACTTTGACAGTTTCATAAAAAGCCCGTTACATCGACGGAAGGCACTCCACCTGTATTACTTGGTAAATGCCCAGTAAACTGGTATCTTCTCTTCCGACATGTTGGGACTGGAAAAACCATATCAAAGATATCAGTCAAGAGTTTTAATAGAGAAACGCTTTGGCAGTTAGAATTTCGAAAATATTCGAAAGCGAAGCTACTTTTACCATTTATCCGATCGATGATTGCGGAAATTTTCATAACGTAATGAATTGAAAAAGCTTCCAATGAGATAAAAGAAACGCGAAATGTGTTATTTGTGTGAAAAAAGGTGAGATTAACATAAAAGCTTTCGTGTTATTCTCATTTTGAAATAGAAAACGACGTGCATATTTTAGAGAAATTATTTTATTTTACATATATATTGTAAAGTTTCTCCGTTGTTATCTTCATATTCAGCATGTATAATTAATGCAAACATTGCGCAACATTACGGAATGAACAGTTCTGCATTGTTACGACGGAGGGAGCGAAAGAGGCGACGCAAGATTTCGGCAATCCGCATGCGAGGTCCCATTTCATGTTTTGAAACTCGACAACCTCTGTGTTTCACGAAAACTCAACGTGAGAAACGAGAGCGTATCCGTCGACGTAAAAGAACGAGAAACGTATCGATGAGAACGCTCGCCGCATTTTAAACGCGTTTCAAGCATGTCGCCACCTCCGGATCATAAACTTTACATCGCGGATGTTGACGGCACGTTCATTTTTTAAACCGATTTTAAATAACTCGTCGATAAGGACTTGCCGGTCGTATTTTTTTTTCATCGACGGAGGTGGCATGTTAATCGGGTTTCACTAGCACGTGCATTTTTGCTACGCGAATGCGGTTGTACCTCCATAACAAACTCAATCTTGGTATAGTTCTAGTGAATACCCCTTTCTTTCTCTATCTTTTCAGGTGGATGAGTGGAGAATGGAGTGCGTGTAGCGCGAGCTGCGGCGGCGGTTCGCGAACGAGATCCGTCTTCTGTACAGAGGAGAACGGGAATGAGACCACGAAGGTAATTCCGGGAGAAAAACTTTTCAATAAAAGTTTTCGTTTAGTTGAGTTTTTTCCTCGACTCCGTGATGATTTCGGGGAGTTGGAGATATTACTTATTCCTTAATAACGCGAAATGAACGTTCAGTCACGCTCGAATGTCAATCGTGTTCCGGCATTTTATACCTGTGGAATAGTCCCAGCTGTCGATATTATTGGCATTTGTCTTAAATTTAATGTTATTTATATCTATTATCGTTGTTATTCTTTATTGTTTCATTTAATGAATACGCACTATTAGTTATCCGTCTCTCTTCTCTAATTAAAGAATTGATTATCAAGAGAGAGAGAGAGAATGAGATTTCTCATCACATCTTTATTGTTCATGCAAAGCGTTCAGAGTTTCAGATATCATAATTAAATTGTTTATATTTTTCTACGCTACGAGAAATCAATATCAGTCGTGCCGATGGGGTTTTGCTCGGTTTCGAAAATTCTGTGGAGTATGTTCGCGCCCTGCCCTCAGAGGGAAGTCAACACTTTTTATGATGTATAAAGACAAATAAATCTTTCTGGAATAAATCTGCCAGGCACGACGGAATCAGCGTTACGCGTGCACACGATAAAATGCCACATTTTTCACATTTCGCCACTAACGTTAGACACGGCCGTAATTCCGCCGTGCTTCCGCGCGGACGGAACGTTAACCATTCCTCTCATCTCAGGGAATTTTATACCGTACTTTCGTACTTGTCTGCGAGTTGCATTTACATACGCAGCTCTGTCCCGCTTCTCGTGAACGGTCTTGGAAGATTCCACGATCCCTAACCCAGTTCGGTTCGTTTAAACTCGAGGAGCTGTACACGACGTCGCTCACTGTAAAACCTCTCCGACAGCGCGCACACACACACACACACACACACACACACACACACACACACACACGTATGAAGGCAGTGTACGTTCATAATTCATACGTATAGGGGTGATCTGCGCAGCCTACAACTTCCCATCTTTCGAGAATTTATGCAGCAAATTTACGACTGATTTTTCAAAACACTTTTATCGCAATTCGTTGCGATAAAATTTGCGTTGCAATATTTTAGTATTAAATGATTATCCTCGAGATTAAATTTCTGAGACACAATTCAATTCTCGTTTATTAATTTGTGAAGACTTTTCAGTGTCGAGTAATTTTGTAATTATCGTTCAAATACACGCCATTTCGTTGACCTGCCCTATTCGCAATGAGAATAAAATATATATGTCGGAACGTTTTGTAACACTGGTAACGCTGATTCACGCTTAATTATCAATATTATAATAATAATCCCAAGTAATTCTAATAACTCTAATTATTAAATTCTTGTTACAGCTGTCGGATCACAAGTGTAGTAGCACACACAAGCCGCGCATTCAGGAAACCTGCAACACCGTGTCCTGCCCGATGTGGGAGACCGATAAGTGGAGCGAGGTGAGTGCATACGATTCTACGCGAGCAAAATGTTAGAATACAAGCGGAGACACGACGGCGCTTCGCTCGTATCATTTAAGAGCGAAAGACGTTAAGCCTTCTCGCCACAATCACGGATTTAGGTGCACTCGCGGGGTCCAGTCGCAAACATATACAAACACATACGTATATACCTACCCACCGGTGTACATACTCATATATACATACAGAGAGCACCGCTTGCTATCTCAACTACGAGTTTTACTGCAAAACGTACTGCCCAGATGGAAACAGGGTTAATGGTTGTGCACGATTTGCACGCTCCCTTTACCCTCCGCGTAAATGTTACTAGGTTGTTACGCGTATGAAATGACCGATTCGACTAACTTGTACCTGGCAAAATTGTGCTTTTAAATTTATCTTTATCATTTATTATAACAAGGACGTAGATGTTAAATTAATGTAAGGTTTTAATTTCTGTGATATTGATTTCTGTAATTATTTAACAAGTTTCAAATGATTTTAGCATCACAATTTGTTTTTTCAATCTTTATAATTTAAATAGACTGAGCTAGTGAAAGAGATCATCGATATTTTGTACGATTTTAGCGATAATAATTTTTAATGATTAAAAAAGTATTAGAATATATATATATATATTTTTTTTAATTATATATATAATAGTATGTATAAGTATGCTTAAATACCAGCTAGTTGAAGCAATTTATTTTAATCTTATTCTTTATCGATTTCTAAAAGTAACAGTAGACAGAAATAATTTTAATTAATAATGATGAAACCGCTAATAGCAGTTGCACAATTAGTTTGAATCTACATCGATGTGTCCAAAGATCTAACAATTAGCAAATTAAAGGTTTCTCAAACACGTACACGCATCACTCAAAGTACGCGTTAATTCATCTACAAATCCAGATTGCGGCGTTATTACACGTTTGGGCACAAACGCGCGCAGCAAGGAAGCCTCTAATTATAAAACTCTGTTTCCATCCGTTGCCCTTTTCGACAAGTTACAACGTACCATAGCGTTTAAGGGTAAAGGAAATTAACAACTGCGCGCGATTTGCACGATGTGCGCTTGTGGCGATGGATACAACGTCAACGTGAATTACACGAGAACGCGACCTTCCTCTTCCCGCAATTGCGATTTCGCATCTCTCCGTTTCTACGGAGAGAATACGATTTTCTCGAAAAGCCGCGCGTACAACTGCCGTAATTGTACATGAACGATGGTAAAGTTGCGTCCGACGAGAGATGACGCTCGCAAAGATTGTCACCGATAAAGATTGTGGAAGTTTTAAAAGTTGATTTGGACAAAGATATTAGATTTGATACTTTTTTAATACTTGATTCTTTTGTCGTTTGCGTTGACTCGGTTAATTTATTGCACGAACAAAGGATCTATTTTTGTTTCTCCTATAAGCAGAATTGCCTAACATTATTAACCCCATTCTTCTTCGGTTCATTAGACATCAAGGAAAAACTTGATTACTCGTTCTTATTTTATATAACGACTTCGGGTCGCTTCTAAAATTAGTCAGTCATAAAAGGTCAAAATATGTCTCCAATTAATAATACGCCTTGTTCGAATTTGTCTTTCTTAACCAAATAGTCGCTAATTATTAATCTTTTATAACTATTAATTTCTAATAATGTCTGATATAATTTTCGATAATTTAATTATTTGGCAAAACTCATACAATGACATGCAAATTGGATCCGAATGGAATCGAATTTAAGTATGTTCTTTAAGCATGAATTATGGATCAACTCGTAAATAATCTGGTTTACGTTTAATTTTGAGCAAACAACTCGTTTGCGTAGCATGGAATGCAATAAATTTCTCATTCTTGATTAAGGCAATTTGTTTGTTTCTACCACGTCAGAGAGATGCCTTCGTTAAAATATATTTTAATCCTTTACCGACACGCTGAAAGTTTCCACTTGTAGCGCATGGATTCCCCGTCTAAATAAATTGAAACGGAGTTCTGCGAGTTTTACATACATTTTGTGCTACGTATTTTTATTTTCTTCTGTAACGTTTAAAATAGATGTGTGTGGCAGTATGTGACAAGACTAATAATACACAATATATTAAATTGTATTAAGTATAACAATTTCATATATTAGTTTGCTTTAAACAAAGCAAAGCAAATATTGAGATTCCAAATATCAGTGAGAGATACTATTCCTTAATTTGATGCAGAGCTCTTATGAAACTCTCGTGAGGTACAGACGAAATATCTGTAAAATACACATTGATATCAGTGCACTAGAAAAATTATTAACTCTACAGGAACGTTTCTAATATACGTCCAAGATGTTTTCAAAAGGAGTATCATGACTCAATAACTCGTGCGGAGAGAAAGAGAAAGCATTTGCTCTTTTTCAAACACAGATGATTGTATCGAGTAGCAGACGAGTGTGGAGTGTGGCACTTTCATTCGCACTGTCGCCCGACGACTAAATCGGATTTCCTCGAAGCTGAGGAATCATGAATCGCCCGAGCGGAACATCGCCCGAGCTGGCGGTGGAGAAATCCTCTTCCGGTATGAAAGAGAATGCGGCTCTTGCTCGGGAATATGGCGTAAAAATGGAGTCAGATTGTAAACTGCTTCATCTCCTACCGTGTATACGAATTACGTCTAAACCGCGCGAGTAGGCGGGCATATGTCGTCCCTTTCTCCACACGCGAAATGTTTTCTCCGAGCTACCATTCAGCCCATCCAGCCATATACTCTTCCTCGCGGAGTTCTTTGAGGACGCTCCAGGCCACATCAGACACCAACATCAAACAGGACAATTTAGTCACCAAATAACTGTCTCTCCGCGCTCCTCAGCCTTCCCTCCCGTCTCTTTTCCGAGACTCACCCCATCAAAATCCTCGACTGGCCTGGTGAAAGGCAACCGCGTTGCCCTTCTTTCCATGGCAAAGCCGAAGTTAAGAGGGAAAGAAGAAAGATGTTGCGCCGGTGTGAAGAGCTTTCTTATCTTAAAGGAAAAATTGAGATACTGTGTGATAGATGAAGAGATACAGGTAGATAGAAAATTATACATTCGTCCCTAAAAATACTCGTCCTGGATACGTGAACAATTCGCGAGTGCTTTAAAACAATTTGCTCTTATTACTTATATAATTTACTTAATACAGAGATAAATCTTTCTTACTGCATTATTTGCAGAGAAGTAAGATATCGATTTTCTTAAGAATGATGGTAAAAAACGAATAATCGCATTTCTTGTGGAATGAAAAAAATGCGTGGCACAGTTATATGAACATTTCTTGTTTTATACTTCGTAATACAGGGAAACAAGAAAAAAAGAAGCAAGTCGATAAATCCTCTTTTCCATATTATTCTTCGTCTAGTTCGTCGACCTTTAAATTCTACGTGAAACTTCTTCTATGCGGAAAAAAATAAAATAAAATTGCCATTTTCAAGAAAGACAATATAACAGGTAACGAGTACGCACATTTGTCGACAGCATTTCTTCGGCGCTACGCTCGAAGAGAGACAGAAAAGAGAACGGAGAAGAGTGTGCGTCCGGAAGCGAGAGAGAAACATGGAAACAAAAGACATATAACGTTTTGCCAAGAAAAAGCTCACGTGGCTCAACGAAGTTACTACGTGAAACATGCGCTTTCAGAGGGAATAACATACATATGCAGGTATACACACGCTGGCGATCGACGATTTGATAGCCCTTGTCGATATGAACATCACATTGTGGGAGGGTCAACGATGTTGTAACTCGCATGCGAAAGGGAATTCGATGCTGTCTCCGAAAGCGTGTTAACGTTGCACATCGCCCGGATCATCATAACGAATGCGATTCAGATATCGAGACTGCAGCACGATGCGACGTACGACTCCGCGGCGCCTGCGAGCGTTTCAGCGCTTCGGTCCCTGGCACGATGCTCATGCGGACGCGGTTTCTTGCACCATCGACTGGCCGAGATAGTTCCTGGAGGCATTCCAGAACTTTGATTTCGGTGCACTCGAGATTTAATACGCGACCCATCGCGTAACGGTCAATAACGGAATTGCAAATGCTCCTGCTTTATCAGATAATTTTGAATTGTCTCCGCAAAAATATAAGAGAGTTAAATTAAGTTAAATTAAAAGAGATTTAAAAGTGACATTTTTATACTTTGTTTCTTTTGTTTGCTGAAACTTATTTTTGTTATTTTTTCCTGTCGATTACACTCCACGAGCGTATTTTTCATATTCCATTTTTTTTTCTAATTGTAAATACAGGGAATATAAAGATAAATGTATTTAAGAAAAGATCTGATTTAGAATTAAATTAGATTACAATTAAATTAGCAACTATTGTAGAATGATCTATCTAAAAATCGATCTGTCTTATCATGATTTTTTCTACAAGCGGGTTGCACATATATGTTTTCCTTGTTTTGATCTGAAAATTAAAATTAATTAATTATTATTTTGATCGAAAAGAGACAATATATAACGTCTATCAACCGTAGAATGTAACCAGCGAGATAGTGAAATACGTTCGACAGGTAAAACGTAAGGAAAGATACAGAAATCTTAGAGTAGATGTGCCAGAATATTATAAAATATCTGCATAAAACATAGGAAGCTGGAATAAATTTATGCGACGGTAACCGGAACGCATATACATGGTTCGTTTACCAAGGTTTCGCAGCCTGCGTGCGAACGCGTGCAATTCAGACGGGCACGTATTGTACGCAGTGTATACATATGCGGTACATATTGCCTCATATTTGAACGGGTCGGTGACATTTATGCAAGTTTTCGGCATACTTTCTGGCACAACGCTCGACAGATCGCTCGCTCTTGTTCTTTCTTGCGCTCTCTCTCTCTCTCTCGTTTTGGTCCAGTTTCTTGTCGAAGTAGACATTTACACCCTTCTCCTCTCCCGAAAATCGATACATTGCCTGGAAGCTTTCCAGAATTTTCATTGTACGAATCGTCGCGCCGTTAGTTCCCTCCCAAGAATCGGCCTGATTGCCTCAAAGTTTGCTTCGTGAAATAACCGATAGCAATGCAATTTTCAAATTGCAAGAAAGCCTCGTTGAAAATTAGCACGTTCTAAAAGCTACCTACGCCTATTTTATTTTGTAACAAATGCGAATTACACGTCGAACTTTACGACGGATGTGTTGCGGACGCCTTGACACACGAACTTACGCCGCTGTAAAGATACTTTGAGAGAATAGCTACACTATGAACATCTTTCATTTTTTCAAAATGTTATTCAAATTTATTCCGCAATAAAAATGTCGCGCGTCTTTACATGTCTTACAACGTGCGGTACTTATCTACTTGGAATTCGCCCAACTCTAGACGGTTGGGTGCACCTTTCCCTGACTCTTGAGTCGCGATGCTTTTGCACGAAAGGATTCAATTCGAGGATCGAGATCTAAATTCCACAAAAAACCTTAAAATATCTCTATTTTCCAAATTAGTCAGTATTAATAAGCGTAAAATTTCTCCAGATCACTCACTATCCGTATTAAATTAATATGAAGCCTAAGATTATACTGTAGGTATATAGATAATATTTTTAGCGTTATAAAATATAGAAAAAGTTTAAAGAGATATGAGAATATCAGAAGTTAGAAAAGATGTGTTGGGGAAAGATGTTTATTCTTGAAGACAAATTTCTGTGCTAGAAGATCTCACGAGTTGTAAAAATTGTAAACTTCGTGTCCAGTTACACACACAGTCCGAATTTCCTCTGTGGATAAAATAGCCTCTTATGATCTTCGAGAATACAATCTTGTTGCATAAATAAGAACATGACGATGAACGTCCGGGAAGATAACGGTAAACAATGGCGTTCGTACGAGTTTTCGTGAACGCTTCACGTCTCTTGAGCGAACTAAAGTTCCTTGGCAGATACGTGAAAGGAAAAATCTCCGCAACTTCCCTGCGGAATGTAGACGTCATGCTTTATTCATGAGGTCGCTAAATGCGGCCCGTTGCACTAGATGTATATTTATTGCGGTATCCACCACGCGACTGATCATGTACTATGATACTAACATTAGATTGTTGTTGTTTAATATGAGCTCTCTTAAAGTATTACCCTCTTTTCTTTTTTAACTTGTTTAAATAATGAATTTTTTTTTAATTCCAAAAAGTAAAATTGTATCCAAGTTAATATTCTTTATAATATTCTTTATAATAATATTTTTCTATTAAATATTATATTTCGTAAAATGTGTAAATATGTTTCAATAGTAAAATTTGCTTTAAGAAAATGTTTATTTTTAATAAATATAGATTGACTCTCATAGATAAGTCGACGCTTATTTAAAACCATGAGACGCTTCTTTAAGAATACTTAAGAACTCTGTGTGAACACGAACATATTTACAGTTGGTAGATAGAAATGCATCGCGGCATCATATATCTCTATCTTTCGAAGAACATTGTCTCGTGCGAATAACGAATCGCTATCCCATTACGTTCATTCGCACGTAGACCAATGAATGTGGAGTACCAGATAAAGCGAGTAAATTTTCCCAGTCATGTACACGCAAAAGTGTGTGTGGAGCCCATGATTTACGGCGCTTCATTTCTGATCGATACACAATACAGTCCGTCCCCATCTGCTTTCGAAAACCGAACAGCATCCCGGAACGGTGCTCTTTCTGATAGCGATACATAAAGGCTCCGTGCCTGTCAGCATGGCACGCGGTAATGATTTCATCCGAAGCTGTGGAGCGTAGAGAAGCGCCGTTAGAAGACAGGAATTGATAGATTTCTCTCTTTTGAGTACCCGGGAGCCATGCAAATATTGAACTGAAAGCACAAGGCTCCTTAAAGCACTCCCTCTCACTATCGAAACTCTTTCTGAGTTATATAGCTCCGACCGTGAAAAGCAAAGACAGACGGAGGGAAATGAAGGATGAAGAAGGATGAAGAACTCAAGATGAGGAAAGGGAAAGAGGGGGGAAGAGTGCGACACCTAAGTCGAGTAGGTTTCCGTTTTTCCTTTCGTGTCACCTTTCCACCTTCCTGAACGATAGCTCTCACGTTCGAATTCCTTCTTCATTGTCTTTTCCTTCTGCCTCTCTTTTTCTCTCCTTCCTCTGCCTCTCTTTAGATTCCTTTTCCCAGACCCATCTCTCTCGATACTTTCCTCTTATTCCTTCCTCACCTTTCTTTGCAGGTCTCATCGCAGAAACTTCGAGGACACAACGTGCCTCAAACGAGACTTCCCGACTTTGCGGAAATGAGAATCGAAAATGGCAATCCGGAATTTTAAATTAGACTACACCTCGGCATTAGTCCGCCCTGGAATGTGGTGTTTCATGCGAAGTTGCCACGTTAATGCGCCGCGGATAGTTTCGATTGTATCTTTCCTTACTTTCGGAGTAAAACGCAGTCTCGAATTTCTCTCTTTTGCTCTGATTTATCCTTGTCAAGTGAACTTTTTGTATCTTGTTTTCTCACTAAATCGCGGGAAACAAATTACAAAACTTGTTATACTTTTTATTAAATTACAGGGAACATATAAGGAGAATATTGATAAGAAAACAATTTAAATGTGGAACAACGAAATATATAAAATGAAAGTGTTTATGTCGTCTTCGCACACGACTCATGTCATTAAACTACAATTATATTTATGTATTATTATATTATATATTTTATAATATACTATTATGTTATTTTTTTTCACTTTATTCAAATAAACGTGATGATTTAACATGTAATTTATCTCTTTAAGTGTGAATTTTGCTATTGCAATTTTTATAAGCCGCGTGCATTATTCCTCGCTTTTTATCGGTATCCACATTGCATCTTATTACAATTCTACGCGAAGTGTGCATTTTAACTTTTTATTTATGCAGTGCTCCGTGACCTGTGGCACCGGAATACGGACGAGGACGATCGAATGCAGAGACGGTGTTGGTGCCATCTCCAGGGACTGCGACCCCGCGGAACGCCCTTATACCGAGCAGGAATGCAAGACGAACGTCGCATGTCCCACATGTAATTGCGTTATGTCTAAACTCGTATTGGTTCGAACGGCAATTTAATATGCTTTAAGCGACGATCTGAAAATTCATGTGCAAATTCTCTAAGCAGATTACACAAAATTAGAAGCAGATCTGTGATGAAATTTAAGCTTCAGATCTCGAGCTGTTAAGCGGTAGTCGAGTAACTTAAAGACATTTGCCAATATTCATTACAGACGATTTATGAAATGGACATATGATTTTTAACCCTTTTTTACGTTTATTATATTTCTTATATTTCAAGATAAACAAATTTGAAGTCTTCCACTTTCGTTTTCGTGGAATAGAATATTAATTTCCAAAGAGCTTCAATATTATAATATTTTTTTCAATATTATAATATTTTTTCTGTATGTAACATTTATACATAATATCTCTTCTAAGATAAAAGATTCAAAGATATTATCACACAAAATAGCAAGTAAAAAATTAAATTTTTTAAAGGAGGATTTAAAATTATTTTGTTTGGCAAAATAGCTACGTAATTCACATACATTACAATTCTGCAAAATGGTAGATTTTTTAAATTTTCGGATTCTTTTTGATGCGTTTTACTCTGTGTGAAAAAAACATCAGAAGTAAAGTTAATCTAAGCTCGAGAAATTATTGAAAAATGTTACTGTCGCGTTCAAAAGGAATATGCATAGAAAATGAGATGGCATACGTAATATTATTTAGATGAAGACGGTATGACACAACCTTTAGTGCAGCCATATCCGCTATCTCCAGTATCAGAGAAATTGATGGACCAACCGATACCTTCTGAATCGACGTAAGTACTACTTTTATGTATCTTGTAATATGTATACTGTTTACATTTATTAATCTTTAATTCACTCAAATTTTTTGCAATGTATTGATATTAAAACTTATTAATCTCATTTTAAGTAAAATGTATTGTGTGCAATCTGATAATAATTTAATAATAATGATATAACAAAATAAGCTAATCGAATATACAAAAATAAAAGTATTAGAAAAAAATTATTTAATTACACGTCCATATAGATAGTAACTATAAATAAATTATTAGAGTGCAGCAATTACACATATAACTTTCTCTCATTTATAATTGTAATTTAAAACATCAAATTATTGATGAAATTCTATCTCGAAGACGTGATCTAAACTGATCTTCACACGCTGATTAAAAATATATTTTTAGGATTTTCTTATAACTTTAGAATTGAATATTTTAGTAACAACATTAGTCAATAATAAAATCTATTGATATATAATTGACACAAAATTTATTTATGGCGACCTAAATTGAATAACGTTTCGTGAATTTATCTTTGGATCACATACTTTTATTTTATTTTGCAGTGTAATCTATGGAAAATGTAAAGAAACAAATAACTATCTTGTTTGATCTAATTTAAAATCCAATTTAGGTAGTCCGCGAGGCAGCCACCAAACGATTAATTCATCAAGTTCTCAGCTCGTATAAACTTTCCGTTTCACTACAATCCTCGCGAGATATGTAACATCGATCGCAATTCGAGAACAATGGCAGCAGCTTTAGAACAGCCATTACCACCGTAGCGAAATTCCATAAGATGTTAGACCTAGATTCCCTTCAGTCAACGTTTATAACTTTCTCTATGTATGGTCTGGCAATTTCTCCGTACCTTTAATGTCTATAACGTCATTCCACTCTTACGCTATCACAGTGCGATTTCATCTGTCACAGATGTATTTTATATGAGGATATATGAGGATAAAAGTTAAACTGCATGTATATGCAAGTTAAACTTGCATATACATATATTGCATTCTTATATATTGCTTATTTATACATTTAAAATGAAGACTACAACTATAGTAGTTGTAGCTTTTATTTAAAAAATTAAATTATAATTATATAAATTATTGAAGGTTTATTTGTTCAATTTCAAACAGTTCTTGTTTCGCTTTATTATGAAATTGATTTTAAGTTATTTCTAATTTTACGGCTTAATAGTAGGAAATGTATCTCAAAATCATGAAATTTGTTGACAAAATAAATCTGTTAGAAAAATAACTTTCTAACATCAATACAATAGATCGAAACAATTTATTTATATGTCAATTCAATCCATGTACATGTGCATTTGTGATTTTATAAAATTTAAATCGTTAAATTTGGATGATTACCGAAGACTTTATTAACAAAAAGAGATTAGATGTACAGTTATTTACTTATAAAGAATAATTTATACGCTTTAGATTTCTTTCTCACATTTGCTCATACCGAAAACGGATGATCAAATCTTATGAGCCCATCGCATTTTTCATCTTTCCGACCCAAAATCCTAGTTACTGAAGTTTCCGAGTCGAGTTCGTATTATCTTACGCGAATTCGGGGTGTTTCAATCGACCTCTCGGTCTTCAGGTTTATCGCCGAGGAATGGTCCCCCTGCAGCGTTACATGCGGCGAGGGTGTCAAGCACAGGGAAGTGCGCTGCAAGATATTCCTCGAGTTCAGCCAAACCATCGCCAAACTGCCGGACAGTCAGTGCTCCGGCCCGAAGCCCGTCGAAACGGAAAAGTGTACGATGGAGCCGTGCGGTTTGCTGGAGAACAGCCTACCCTATAGGATCGACACGGTCGGCGATAGCGGATACGCTGAGTCGAGCTTGACGGACTCGTACAGTAGATCATCGTCCGGTAGTTCCGGCGGAAGCGGCTACGACGGCGGTATCAAGGTCGCCCCCGGTGGCGACGTGCAAACTACGTACTCGTGGAAGGAAACTGGTTACACCCCCTGCAGCGCAACTTGCTTAGGAGGTAACGGATTGGACGACCATTGTTCACCAAGATTGCTTTTGATAATACATATACCTGAATGTACTGGACGGATAGCCGGACTTTATTACTCGGACCGTCTGGAATTTCATGATTCTGATTCTCAATCCGTCACATACGGATTTTAAATGATGAACAGCTTCCGCCGAAGTTCATCTCAAACGCGTTAATCTTATGCTAGTGAACATTAGAGAAGCAAATGTGCAATTTAATATGCAAATCAAAAATTTTTTATATCAAATCGAATCGAATTTTATTTTCTTTTTCCAATCTGAATCGAAGTAAATCGAATCATTAAAATATAATTTGTAGCAATATAATTACTATTAGATTGAATTTTAACACGTAGTAAGAGAATTGTGAAACAATATTGATTATATAATATAAATTTATTTTAAGATAAAAAAACATGTTTAAATATTTAATGTAAAACTAATTACAAAAACTTTGCTCAAGATTTTGCTTGAATTATCAAGTTTTAAAATTAAAGGCTTACTATTATCGCTATTAGAATAAATGTATTTTTATTATATTTTGTTATATCTTATTTATTATATTTATTATATTATATATATTTTTATTATATTATATATATATCTGTTATAATCGAAATATTCTTTCCGCATTTTATTTATAGACATCTATTTAACATTTTATTTATCTCATCTTTGAGCAAGTAAAACGATTTAATGATTCCTTGCTATTTATTTTGGTTTTAATTCTAATTCTAATTCTAATTTTATGTTCTAATGTTTTCTTTCAACAATTTTTAAACGGGAGCATTGCACAGACTGTAAACCAGATAGTAAATTATTGAATAAGATTAGCGAAACGAATTTAGTTTGTCGACGTAGCCTTTAATTAGCCAGGAAAATCGTGCCGATGTCATTGTGCAATTAACAGTGCTCAGATATAATCGTATTAAGATTATTCTGTATCAACTGACGCGACACAAAGGGACAAGCATACACTTTAGAAGGATTATCTATTGTTTATGGCGAATTGCGAGCGCGCGGTGATTATATATGTATTTCTGTCTTCCTAGGTGTTCAAGATCTTATTATAAATTGTGTGCGAGACGACACCGGGAAAACAGTAATGCCGCTTTTATGCTCCCCACAAACGAAGCCAGAGGCGAGGATACGAGTTTGTAACGACCATCCATGTCCTCCAAGGTAACGCTATAACTCCGTGATATCGATCGGTTTAATGCCTAAATGTTGGGGTACTTTGCGTTACATAATATTCAATTTGCTTAATCGTTAAGACTGCCATAATATCCTAATGACTTACAGTAGGGGTTCTCAACCTTTCTGTCAAAAGCGCAATATTAAAATCTTTGTAGTAGCCGAGGAAGGTCGAATAAATTGCATTTTTGAAAATCATAAAAAAAACCTTAGTTTAAAATTCTTTTATATTGTAAAATCTGACACGCAGCATCAAAATTTCTTGACACGCTGAATAAAATTTCACTGAGGGGCTGAGAATCCACTGTCCTACGGGCCGTAAATTGACGTTTCTTAACTTATACTACATATATATATTAAATGTATCAAATTTAATGCTTCCTTTTCCGGCAATAAACTTTCGAGTTCCATCTAATAATAATTGTAATTATAATAAGTCCGTTATAATGCATCCTTATATTTTTTTTTATTAAATATTTTTTAAACAAATGTTTAATTTGTAATTTTTTCAAGAAAGAAATACATTTTACGTGACTTTATGAATATTTAGTTCAATGTTTATTTGCTAATTTATTATTTTTATTTTCTTACTTTCTATCTTTGCATGTTTATGATTATATTTAGAAAATGCTCGAATGACTTTCTTATCTCTTTATTTCCCTTTTTATTCCTTTTATAGTGTTTATAAGATGTATTACTGTGCAATTTTGTGATTTGTTACGTACACGTGATTGAGGAAGGTTTAATAAATGTTACCACGCAATTCTCTGTGCGATCTTTCTTAACAAAATGTGTCATCGTCTGCAGGTGGAATTATAGTGAATTCTCCACTTGCATGAGCCCTTGCGGTATTGGTATACAGACACGTGACGTTACCTGTATCCACGAAGTGACACACGGTACTGGCAAAGCAGTGCCCGTTCCAAATTACATGTGTCCGCAACCACCGCCCGCCGACAGACGATACTGCAATGTACTGGATTGTCCTGTCAAATGGAGCACGGGGGAATGGGGGAAGGTATATGTTTGTATAAGACTTCAACAATCTCGGTAAAAAAGCTCTTCGTTGCACAAACTGCAGGATGATATAAACTTCCCTTATTCGGCACTAAAATAAGATGAAAGAATCCACTCGAAAAATCTTTTTATATATTTTTATATATTTTTATATATTTTTATAGAAGAAGAGATTGTAAAACTAGTTTTAATAGCTATTCTTGAAAAATTAATACATGTGAATATTGGAAGATTCAAGATTCTTTTTTTTAATTTTTTACAGTTTTTGTTATTAGTGAAAGCTATCCACTTGAAATTCCAGGATTTGAAATATCTGACAGTAATATGTCCTATGTACAATTTTATTTACGTGTGTATTGTATTTTAGAAAGTGCTCTAAAATTTTCTAAACTTTTCCAAAGAGGCTTGTACAATATTGAATATATTGAATGATTTCAGTGCTCGAAAACATGCGGTGGTGGTGTGAAGAAGCGAGATGTGGTTTGCGAGCAGATAATGGCGCAAGGTCGCAAGCAGAGTCGCGAAGAACGCGAATGTCCGACTCAGAAACCAGCCAGCGAGAAACCTTGTAACACCAGAGCCTGCCACGATTCGGAGTTAAGCTCTAGCGTGCTACCAATCATCACCACCTTGAACACGACATATAATCAAACAGATATCAATGCGAAGGTGGATTTAAAAATTGGCGGAATTGCCAAGATATTTCAAGGGACGCCTTCTATCAAAATTCGCTGTCCCGTTCGAAAGTTTGACAAGTAAGTACAGACGCGAGATGCTATCTGTATAAATGTGAATCGAGGAAGGTAATACCAATATTATTATCAGAGCGCAGATTGTATGGACGAAAGATAACAAGGAAATACGAAAATCGAGAAAGTATAAGATCAGCAGGAAGGGAGCTTTGAAAATAATCGATATAGTTTCCTCGGACGCGGGAGGCTACGCTTGTATTGGTAAGCGATCTGTCTCGCCCCGCTCCATATCCTATCCGTATTTCGACACGTTGCCATGAAAAATGAGCTGATAATTTTTTTTCAGCTGGAAATTCGCATGCAGAGACACAGTTGATAGTGAAATTTCGCTCCAAAGGACAGATAAGTAGCGAAGAATTTTTACGACTCGGCAATTCCGTTCACCTACAACAAAACGCGAATCTCGATTCTGCACCGGCGAATTCTGGTGAAAGTCCATTCACTGATCATGCAGGTAAGCGTAATATTTTTTTATCAAAAAAATTATATAAAATGAATTCTCATTTATAAATAATATCGATGCGGGCAAGTTTTTTCGATCTCGAAATATTATTTTACAAAATCAAGAAATCTTGAAATTTTTTAAATAGATTTTTCTTATTATAAAATTACTAATAATTCCGTAATTTTAAAAATCTACGGCTGTAATTTTAGAATTTAAAAGTCTAATAGATTTTAAAGATTTTTAAATAATAATTTTTTAAATTCTAAAATTATTATTTAGAGTTTAAAAATAATAAATTAAATTATTATTAATTTTTTAAATTAATAATTGTTAGCTTTACATCAACTTTGTTTCTTTTTTGTAGCAGCCTATGGAAATCGTTTTGATAGCGAGGACCTTAGCCATGAAGCGTTTCCAAGCAAACCAACGAGAAAACCACATCAAAAGAAGCAGAAAACCAGTCCTACTCCGTCAGACGCCACGATGATTCACAAAGAACATACTGTTACCTCTCTGAACCAGGTACGCCAAAGAGTATTCTACTGTCAAGATTGTTTCTTACTACAGTAATTTCATGTATCTTGACATTGCTTAACAAATGGTATGTGCATGAATTTCGTCTAACTAATTCTCTGGTGATGGTATTTCGCTTTGCACTCCTGGACTAACTTTCTCCGGTGTCGGTTATTCGATATTTGTGACTATCAATCAGCCGGGACATCACGAATCCGTAGAATCATCTGCTCCATCAAGTGCTTCTACTCTTGTGCCGCACTTGAACTACTTGATATCGAGCTTGAAGGTAAGACATTAATTTGTGAATAAACTTGGTGGAGTTATAATGCGCGCTTGTCTGTCTGTCATCGTAGCTAAATTTTCGACGATTTACTTAGCATACTATGAAATCTAAATGTTAAATATTAACGCGCTTTATGACAGGCCTATTGGCCGTTTCACAGTGAAATAGCCACGAATGATAATCGCAAGACCGTTTCCACGCCATTTGTCGAGGATGGACATAAAAGGATGGCGACGGCGAAGCATAGAAAGTCTAATAGGGAAACCGACTTCATGTATCAAAGTGTAGAGAATAGCTTTGACAATCTATATCGTAATACAGCCTTTCCGGATGAGACTTTCGGTCCAGATGAGGAACGAATATTTATTGATGTCGATCCTTACGATCTAGACGAATCCGTATTCGGGTTACAACACGGCGACGACGTTAAGTCAGATGTAATGGATAAAGTTGATACCAGGCTTACTACAAAGCCTGATATCGATTATATTGAGGAGTCGTTAAAAAATGTGAAACGACAGTGGCAAGAATCGAGAAACGAGTACAGAGATCAGTGGATCACCACGTCCAAAAGTCACGTTCAAAGCAAAGCGACGACAGAATCTATCACATCTTCACAAAACGGAATGGATGTGTATTATGAAGTTGAAGATTCAAACACAAAAAAGGAAATGTTCAAGGAGACAGACAGTTTTACCGAGAATAGTGATAAGTCCATCAATCACGACGTTTATGGGAACTTGAGAACTGAAGATCCATCGACCGTCACCTCCACAATGATATCTAGAAGTCTTGAAGATCGATTAAGAATACCGGAGTCGAATCATCGTAGTTTGAGTCATGCGAACAGGACAATCGAGTACAGCGACGCGTTCGACGAAGAGTTGGATAAGCGGAAAATCATGCCGTATGTGGAAAATCATACGGCTGATTATACAGTTGCGCGATTTCCGACTACTAGAGATCTGGAAAATAGAGCGAGAGAAGACTCGACATTGATAAATGATCAGAAATCGAGCGTTATTGGGAAGAATCCTGACGAGAATGTAAGAAACTTATCTCGCAATCGAGAGGATCACGCTGGCTCCGTAGAAAAGGCCTTCTCAGTTAATCTAAAAGAGGTGTTCAGAGAAGAGCAACGTTCAACTGACGGAGATAAGCTCACGAACGTTTTGACCTCTACTGTAACGACAGAGGCCGATACAACAAAAGATCCCGCTGAATCACTCGCTGTATTAGGTAAGACTGTATTCTTTCATTTATATTGTCTTGATAATGTTTAAGCGGTTCGATAATTAAACGAAGGACTTATAATGCAGCTACGGATAATGTTCTGGTGTTCGAGTGGCTTACGACCGATTGGTCGAAGTGTTCTCAAACTTGCGGAGGAAGTGGATTCCAAGTAAGACCATTTTTTCTAATTGTGATTAGCTTGAATTAGAAAATTTACAATTCTTTCAAATTAATTGTCAAAAAAAGAATATTTTATGAATAATTATTATCATTGTTAAGCAATTGTCTAAGAAATTTGATGTTTGAAGTGATAAGAAACTTTACAATACTTGAACGTCTGCTTGATGTAACTGTATTCGTTCATTTGCTTCATCATGAATCATTCATCTATTAGCTGCCATTTAGAACATATAAACTTTATCAATATCAATTTATAAGAATGAAATTAAAGAAATAAAACCGATCGCAACATCCTAATAAAGATATTTAAATCCTAATAAAGATCCTAATTAAGATATTTAAAAGTCAAAAGAATTTTCTAATTTTACATCGAAATGTATGTTTATTAAAAATATTTCGAGATAATTACATTATTTCCAATTATTTTCATAGATGCGAGGTGCACAGTGTACAGTTCGGTCGACAAAAACGGATGGCAACTCCACGCATGTTTCGCCAAGAACGGTTATCGGTCAGACACTATGCGAAGATGCGGGATATCCGGTACCACAGAAGGTGAGACCCTGCGGAACGGGCAAGTGTCCTCAATGGCATACCACGGAATGGACTCCATGCGAAACATCTAGATGCTTCAATTGGAAAACAGCGATGCAGAAACGAGACATTAGCTGTCGTTTGGTGCACGACGCAGAGAACGGTCACGAGAATGTCACGCTATTGGACCCAAGCAAATGCGACGAAACTACGAGACCGCTACAAAGACAGGAATGCTACAACGACGCCTGCAAAGGCGTCTGGAGGGTCGGCGAATGGACCGAGGTGAATAAACTGATTAAAAATTTAACAATGATGGCACTTATGCTAAGATAATGTTTTAACACACAGTGCACCGCATCTTGCGAAGAAGATGGTATCAAGTATAGAATTTTACAATGTGTCTGGTTCGGTACGAAGAAGCCCGCGGGAAATGCCTGTAGAGATATACCACGACCTCCTGTAATGAAAACGTGCAGAGGTCCGCCTTGTCCTCAATCTACTGGTATGTTTTGCAAATATACTAAATCTTAAGATTTAGCCTTTATGCAAACATCATAATATATTCATATTTTACATTAATTCTATCTCAGTTCTCTAACGCAGAATAGAGCTTCGTGATTAACGATAATACTGTTTTATTATAGCATTTGTAGAAGATTGTAAGGACCATTCGCAACTGTGCAGTAGAGTGAAAACAATGAACATATGTAAGGTGCCGCTGTACAAGAAACAGTGCTGCGCATCGTGTCGCTAGATTCGAGATATTAATTGTGACTCATTGTGAGGATTAGACAAAATGAGGGACAATGAAGAGTGCGCGTGAGACAGAGAGTGTAAATCGTGATTAGTCGGACAATTATTTCGTGACATATATAAACGCACCCAGGATGCCTGTTGTTAGTAAATTACGTAATGCACGCGGAAGAAGCGTGTTCACTGTGGAATAAAATTGCACAGTATTACGATGTCCGATTTATAGATTAAATCCAAGAAAAGAGTTGACCAAAACTACTTCGCTGTAATAGTTTCCTCGTCGTATTTTCGCGAGAGCCGACTCACCTCCTCGTCTTGAGCGTTCTTCGTGTAACAAAAAGAAACTCGCCAATCTTAACAGTTTCTAATTAATTAAACCATAATTTTCTAACGTATCGTCACGCGTAGTTTGGCGCAATTCCTTGCGCACGCTCATCTTGCCCCTAGTTAAAAAAAAAAAAGGAAGGAAATGGAAATCTGGCATTTCGTCCAAAAAAGTTAAGAGCGTTATATTGTTATAAAGTTCGATGGGAGAAAGGGGAGTAGAAATTTATTACTACGTCCTGAGAAAATCATTACTGCGACATACCCAGCACTGCCATCCAGTCACTTAAGTCAGTTTTTATCACCTTTTTTTAACAGCTCTTTAGCGACTTTTTTAAGTCGCTAAAGAGTCACTATCGTCCAAAATGGGTTACTAGTCACCTTTTTTTTCTGAGCTGACATGAAATTTATAAAACACAAGTGTTCTATTCATATTTTTGTTATGTCATGTGATTGCTACTCACTTCCTCGCTTAGAATTGGATGATAGAAAATTTGTCATATCTTATGATGATTTTCATTCTCTTACTTCACAACTGACTTATAAAAGTTCGTAAGTGTATTGTATCATATTTTATATTTTGTAAATATGATTAAACTACATACAGATATTCAATTTCTACTAGACCCATCTTACAATCATTATTTTATCAACAAGATTGTTATGAAAAAATAAGTAAATAAGAATATTATAAGTAGTTTAACATAAAATAATATATGATACAATATTTCTTATATGATTGAGAAGCACAACTATTACATTCGTATTCTACATGATTGAAAAGAATCATAAAATATAATTAAAATACATAGAAAGTCTATGTTGTGTGACTTTTCAGTATATGATAAGTAATATAAATCAACATAGAATTCTATCCATTTTCTATTAAACATTTTAAGCGCTCGTTGTTGGGTACTGATCCAATGTTTCAGCTTCTAATTTTACTTGACATCGCGAGCTAAACCAAACCAAATGTTAGACAAACGACTGATATAAAATTTATCATATTGCCGAAAACAAAAACACGATGTTGCATTTTTCAACTTTTATTTTGTTCACATTGAGTCGTTATTTTATTATATTTAATAAAACAGAAGTGTACTTGTATAGTACCATTCAAATCCTCTTGTTCTTTTCTTGTTATAAATTTTCAAATCATGCTATGAAGAGAATTTGCTATATATTTGACTATCCAAAGATAGATTCAAGAAAATAAGAGTAAATATTTTTTAACGATCTTAAATACTCTGAAAGTATAAAAGAAATATGTTTACTACTGTAAAAATACTTTACTATTTTAATACTTAAATTTTAATATTACTTTTTGTAATTTTTTCCAAAAACAGTCACTATTTCACTTTTTGGTTCGATAACTGAGTGGTAGCGCTGGATATATCATTAAAATCGACACGTTATTAAATGTTGTCAATGTTGGTGCTTTAAGTCGCACGGAAAATGGTTTTAAACAATGATATTTAAATTTTAATAAAAACGCTTAAATCTGGAAAGTTGGGAAACATGTGTTATCAGCACAAAGCACATTAAACACATTTCTTCTTAATGTTTACTTTTTATATCTATTTTCCAACACGGTAAAGATGGTATAACCGTCTCTATTTATTTCTGAAGCGAAAGAAGATCACCCTTTCAAGACTGAAACGCTCGAATATCATTATTCTTGGGCATTAATGTAAAGAGTTTTGTTACGTTCCAAAGAATCGTTTGATATTCCTGTTTGACATTCCTGACATTCATAAACAGGAAAAAATTAAGAAATTATATCTTCGCTTTGTCTCTGAACATATATTTATTGATGTTATCTCTCCTTATCTCCTTTATGTTTATAGATTCCGATATATAAATTATTATAAAAATGTAAAATATAAAGTTATTTAAGAACATAAGTTATCGATGAATTACTGTGCGCCTATAAACGTCGGGCGATCTTAAAGCCAATAGATATCCAATAAGCAATAAAAAAAATACATAAGTATTGTAATATAATATTTTGTTAATAATCTCTGGCGAAAATTCGTAAACATGACCATTCCGTTGTTGGTTAAAGGGCCCGACTTTACTTATGTGCCTCTAATCACTTCTCACTATCTAGTGATAACGAATATTCATTTGTCGCGTATTCACTCGTAGAGCTCACCATAAAATTCGATGTTTTCAATAAGAGGATCCCTCGCAGATATTAATTATACGTAAAACATAATGAGGATTTGTCACTCCCCCCCTTATATATATGATTAATCATTAAATGTTTAATTACATCATAGGCGCTGCCGGAATTCTAGGAGACACCAGCGGAAATATTTTTAAAAGTCTATTAAAGTATACACACAAATAAAAATATCTGTAATTCCTATGAGTATTGCATAGTCAGTATAAATGAACAACAGATTATTATATAAATGTGTGAAGTGCATTCTGTTGCATTTCACATCTACGGCGCGCGGCGCCTATGCGAATTATATCAGTATGATTTGATAAGATTGTGAACAGATTTTCGCTATCAACGAATTTGCCTCGACACAGCTAAGCAGTTTGCCAAAACGAGCTGACATATAAATGAAAAAGTAAAATATAAATTATAGTACTATTAAAGACAAGAAATAAAAGGTATATTACTACGAGCTGTCATAAATTACTGAGATGCACGCATAAATACTTTATATGTTGGTACGGGGAAGATAAAAAAAGTATATGATGAATATACTGGACGCATCGAAAGTCGAAATACTTTCCTCAGCTCTGCACTCCTTAACTGAGGAGAAATATGACGACTTTTAATATATCCTATGTATGATTACAGCTAGCAAGTGCGATAATATGTAAATGCCATCAACGCGTATCATGTATACCACTGTGTCACATTTTAGTAAGTATTTAATCAATACTTACCTTGTAATAATACGATCGCAGCGTGTTACTGAGCGATGCGTTATCGAGAAACAAATTATTTTCCGGTTAATCAACGTGAAAACATAATTCTTGAAAGGGAAGTGAATTCTGACACGTACATTTTTGTATATATCACGATGTAGGTATGTAAAATGGCTCCACTTAGTACTGTACGTAAGCATTACTGTTCATGATCTATGTAAATATGTAACTGCCTAAATGCGAATAAAACAAGAGAATATATCACTGCACAATATCGCAATTATTTTTCTTAAAATTTATTTAGCAAGATTTCAATTTCAAACCTTCTAATATATACATACTGTATGTAATTACAGAATTTGATTGCTAAAACTATGTCAACAAAAGTATTCAGTAAATTCGTTTGTCAACACCCATTGAAGTGCCACTTGGGTGAAACGAATAATAAAAAAATTTCTCTTTATAATATATCTTACATATTATATAATTTTTATATAATTGAAAATGTATTATAGAATTATTGCTTTCATAATTGACCATCTTAGGCGATATAATATTTTAAAAAATTAAATGCATAATCAAACGAATTTAGGCAAAATAATTCATTATCAAGATATTGTGATCTAAATCAAGATATTGCTTGACTAAATCAACTATAGCTTTCATGTAACAAAACTACAGCTTTCCAGAAAAAAGAAGAGTTGAATAATATAGTATTCTTTAAAAATATTTTTATTTCTATCATTACTGATAAAAAAATGTTTTTATCAGTAACGACAGAAATAAAAAAATTAAAGTAATATAAAACTCTATAGATATTAAAATTAAAATATTACATTTTTTATATATACAGAGTGTCTGATAAACTCGCTCTATTTATTCTCCCTGTGAGTAAATAAAGCAAGTTAAATTGAATAAAAAAAGTCCTTTGTTTTGCGATTATAATAATAAGAAATTAATTAATAAATCCACGTATCAGCATGTATTCGCGCAACCCGACGAGAAGAAACAGAAATTCAATTTTAGTCATTCGTGGCTGTTATTATTTATTTACAGAACGCTCTTCTCAATGCTTCGTTGCACACGTAGCAATCTCTTTTTGTCGAATCGCGCGAACGCACAATTCGCAGATCTTTATTAATTAATCTCTTTCATCATTTATTGCATAATCGTAAAGGACTTTTCTATTCCAGAATTTAACTTAATTATTCACAACAGATGTTATCCTATTATCAGACACTCTGTATACTGATAAAACTGATATACTATGTAATAATAGATGCAGTTGTTCATCGATACTATCAAAATATAATAAAAACAATAGATAATATTAAATGTGATGCTGAAAAAATGTGTGCATAAAAACAAAGAAAGATTATTCCAAGTTTGATACCTATTTTCTTCGGTCCAATTCAATAATCATAATCTCTCAATTCTCTGTTCAATTATCTCTTATAAAAATATTGTCCTAATTATTTCCAAAATATAAACTAAAGAATTAAATGAATAAAAATACTTATACAAGAATGTAACAGCAAGTAATCCACGTTATTTGCTGTTGCTTAATTCAGTGATCAGTATTGCTCGTTTAGGAAGTAGTCAATCCCCAAGCTTGCATTACATCCCCTTGACTCATCGGCCACAATCTCTTTAGTAACATCCATCCGGTTTTTTGCGTGCTCAACAAATATTGATTTTCGGGATCGTGCAGATGCGAGTAAGCGCCCATTACCAGACTCTGGCATATCCTGGCGCATACGCTCATTTTGAGAATCTTCTTCTCCACGTCCGTCAACTTCTTGGTCTTCTCGTAACCCTCTACGACGTATCTACCCATTCCTACATCGGTCGTTTGCAGGATCATGTAGCAAAGAACAATAGCTAACTCGAAAACACGACAAGTCTTGTGAACATCACCGAAATCGATCACGGCGATAATATCTTTGCCGTCGGGACTCACGATGATGTTCTGCTCATTCAGATCACCATGTATGATCGTTTGCTCTAATTGACTCACAATTGGCAATACCTCCTTCTGGAAACTGGCGATTACGTCGTGCGCCAGTTGCTTATCCAATGGGCTCTTGATCGCGTATGTGAACTGCTGCACTCGCGGTACCGAAGTCAACATCCACAGTGATTTGTGATCGTCGTAGGCAGGATGATGGAAGCCCGTGAGGATCTCGTCGATTCTGGCGGTGAAACTACCAATCTTGCGTAATAATTCGTCGGTTAATTTTACATGATATAGTGGCTCACCGGGACGATAGACCAATAGTTTCACAGCATACTTCTCCATGGTATTCTTGCTCTTCAGAGTCTCCAGAGAAAAATATTCGCCGTTCACGTTCTTGACCGGTAACGGGCAGCAGATGTTTCGCTGATTGAGAAAAATCATTAATTCTGTCTGCGCCTCGATCACGTCAGTCTTACGAGAATCCAAAGAGTTGATCACCTTGAGGACATAGCCGGTCTTCTCCAGATTGATCGCGTGAGGATTCGCGGGTGTCCCGTCACATACCACGTGGTAATTGCGGTCGTCGTAAGCATTGAGTTCGCGCACGCTCGTTACTCTCATGCCGTAGAGCTGCTCCAGCAGGGCGACTACCATTTCCTCGGTTACGGACGGGCGTATATGCTGGCCTGGGATAAGCAGCGTGTCGTTGTACTCCATGCTACCGCGATGCGCAAAAATAGCCGAGTTATTAAGGGGGAAGCCGGGTCGATGAAAAAGAGAAATGTACGTCCCCTGCACAGCGAAGAGAGAGAGAACGAGAGAAAGGGCGTTTGAAACAGTGAGTAAAGCCGTGGCTGGAATATCTTCTTTGTTCTTCAGTTGACTGATTGTTCAACTGCACAGACATAAGCTATAGTTATAGAATTTTGTATATTAATGTAGAAGTGTAAGAACAATTTATCAAAAATAACGTAAAGATTAAGCTCGTTAGAAATTCAAACAAATTATCATGTTAAACATAATATATGATGTTACGCTTTTTTTTATATTATGTATTATTATTGACATTCCGCTCGTTTAAGGTCTTGTCTGTATATGATTATTTGTAACAATTTATCAATTGATTAAACAACGTCACAGCAGAGTAAGAAGATAAATTGCAATTAATAAAAGTTATATCAGAGATATTGCGATTACAAAATGACAAGCCTGTTCAATATTCATCTGCTTATGAGAGGTAATTGTATCATTATTTTATTTGGAACATATTTGGAACATATTTTAATGCACGCATATGCATTTATGCACTTTAAATGTAATTTATAGCATCGAGTAATTTATTTAAAAGAAATAAAGATGAACTTGTTACATATTTCTTTTACAAGTTAAAGTAAAAGAAAGTATTTTTCCATGTATAATTTGTACAATAAATAATAAAGACAACAATAAGAAATTTAAGTTTTAAACAAAAATGTGCATCTTTATAACGGTAACTAACACGATAATAAACAAATATTCATGGTCATGCGGATATATATACATAAATATATCGACTTACCCGACTGCAAGACGTGTTCATTCGACCGAAGGAAGTGGTAAACTAACGTTTTCAGACGGAGCAGATTGCCGAGCTAGGCGAGCGATCGCGCAGCAAGCGTTATAGTCCACGCTCAATCATCGTTGACATTCAGCACAACTGGAGGGTACAAACGCGCAATGATATTTACATCAGTGGTAATTGAACATACAATATATTGCAGCACGATACAACGTATCGCGGTGACTAAATGACTCAATCTTATCGAGGCTGATAAAACTAAAGATATCGCGTACGAAACCGATTATTACCTCGGAGATTCATTGAACCGAGAGAGCTTACTCACTTTGGGAAACACTGGTGGAACCAAATCCCTTCTTTCGCAAAGGAAGGCATAAGGATACGCTTGTCAGATAGTGAATTTCTTCACTACATTTCTTCATTTTCTTATTTCTCAACATAATTTTGTATTTATATATTTATATTTACAAATAAATTTTTTCATACATATATATATATATTGTACAAAAAAGACATAAATCTTTCAAAATATTCACAGAAAGTTTTGCGGGAGAAGAATTTAAAATTGTTTCAGACCGTTTTTCACTACGAAATATATTGAATTTAAAACAACTTTAAAAATTGTAACTGAACTTGAAACAACTTTAAATTTCATACCGCATGCGTCTTTCAAAATTTTTTATATAAAACAAAGAGACTACTTATAATAAATACCTTATCCGTAACTTCCCCTTATATTCAACATGCATCACAGCTTCTTTTTACATTTGGAATAAATTCACTCTTGCATTAATAGCTGAAAACAAGTATCGAATGTACATAAGGCCGGCGGTATTTTCTCCATTAATTTTATAATATGTAAAGCCTCTAGTATATATTTCTGCTTTTTTAACTCATGTACGAGTAGTTTTGCATTTTTTTCAATGTCGGTTAAAGCTTCATTTACGAAGATATGTTCGATTATCTGTTTGTATACAACGTGATCTGGTCTAAACAATGCTGTCAAATCATTTAGGAAAAGTTTCTCCAGCACTAATGGTGGTAGCACAATAGTCTGAAAAAGTAAAAGTATGTTATATATGTTTCAGGATTTATATAACTATTCATACACGATTAGACGGACGAACCTGTTGTTCTTTAATGAGATTTACTGCTTCTTCATGCATCGACATGTTCTGGCAGCATAATCTTATATAAAGACTTTGAACAAAACTAATATGATCTCGCTCGAGCTCCAAGAACTGTTTGAGAATCTGTATTATAAAAGCATTTAGATAAATAATACTTAATTACTTATAATAAAAAAAGGAAATAATGCAATTCATTAAAGTACCTCTTCAGACGTTAATAATCCAATGAGTTCTTCGTGTTCTTGTAATATCTTTTTTTCAAAATCAGCCGTATTCGTTTCTGTAAGCACAATTATCATTTTCATCATTTTTAAAACTGGATGATTATCTATTGTGATATGATCCGGCATATTAAATTTCGGCCATTGCGATATTATTCTTTTCACTTCCTGATATTGTTCTAAATTATTGATTTGATTAAACTGTTTTTGAAATAATTTAAATCGATCTTTCTCTGTCGTACATTCAGCAATGGTGTGGTCAAGAGAAAGAATTTCTTTGGTTCTAAGGTTATCCTTCTTATCATTATTTGCTTCCATGCTATCATCGGAAAAATCACCCCAATCATCTGTCCATTCCACGGCATCAGTATCATCTGAGATAGTCATTTTTAGATCTCTTTCTGCCTTAGAATTTAATAATGGAAAATTATTAACATCGAAACATTCTGCAAATTCTTGTTCTTCATTTATGGATTTCGAAATTTTCACAGTCTCTTCAGAATGTATGTGACTACTTTGTTCCAGTTCTAATGCACTTATATCTTCCACTTGTTTCATACTAACAATTTGTGCTCCACCGAGTAGATAACTTTGCCAATATTGTAACGCTTTAACAATATCACATTCTTCAGACTTTTGTGCTGCAACTATCATAATTTTCATTAAGTCTAATGGATTATACAAATACAACTTTTCACAATCGGTGTACAATTTCTTGTACAATTCTAATGAATAGTAATAAAGTGCAGTTTGTATATACAATTCAATTTGTGGTAAATCCATAAAAATTGCTTGAGCATCCAAGATGTGATTTCTATTTAAACTCAATAAATACGCCATACCAAGTAACCAATCGTCTTGCATGGTGTGCTTTGCACATTCTAGAAGTACTGAAATTGATAAAATAATTTTATAATCCTCGTCATATAAATTTAATTTTCTTACAATTAAATTTTTGTTAAATACTTTTATACATGATACTTACAATGATTAACGTCACTTATTTCTAATCCATAGCAAGAGGATTCACTCAATATGGTTATTCTTAAAAGCGCTCGGCAACATTTTAATTTTGTATTTTCTATGTCTGTCATAGAATACTTATCGTATCTTATTTCATTCACGCTTATTCTACATAATTTATGTAACGATTCATAATAGCATGGAAAACTTTGAAGATTGATATCTTCTTCGTTTTGTTCCATTTCGAATTCATGTTGTGCGCTAGTTTCTAAATCGTTTTTAAAGTTAAGATTCAATCTAGATTTCCAAAAATTAGTATTACTAATGTTTCTTATCAAGCTAAATGTAGATTCTTTCATAATATTAGCTGAATTTTTTACAATTCCTGTTGAAGTCTCGAATATTTTTGGAACAAACTCTTTTACTTCTATCTGTGGCTGTAAATCACATAATAATATTTTTATATTTCGCATTACATAAGAAAAATAATATTAATATTACTCATTAAAGTAAATTTCTTTTACCGTTGTCATCGCATCTGTAAAATCATCTTCACTTGTATCGCTTTTTTCATCATTTAAACTTTCAAATTCCGCAGAGGGCATCCATAGTTCCAAATTCTTATGTAACATTTGTATTTCTAACAAATGCATATATTCTAAAGCATTACCCAATATATCACTGGGGCCATTATTTATTGCAAACCATAGACATTTTTGCCTAACTTTTAAATCCTGATAATTATCACAACGTCCCAAATTTAAACAAATTTCCCAGGCAGGAAGATAATTATTATTTGTTAATTGCGAACATATCGTAGCACATGTATTATAATCTTCAATCTGTGGAATGAAAATATATGATATTATATCTTTATGTTTAAAGAAAATTTTTGAATTAAATCGTAAAAAATATAAATATACATAAAAGATGGATATAAAAAGTAAATATATATATATATATATAAAGGATGGATGTATATCTTACCTCAAGTGCCTTTTTAGCTATTAGTTCTGAAATTTTTCCTTCACGGAGTCTATTGTTATTTCCTTCAATTCGTAAATAAGTTGCTAACGTTAATAATCTTTGCCGATTTTTATAAGCATCTTTTTGGTTATTTAAACAGTGTTCGATCAAGATTAATTTATCCACTGTCAATCTGACTTGAAGAGGTAACATATCAACATTGAATTCATTCAATATTTGGAGCGATTTAATAAGATCATATTCTTCTTTAATTTTTACGTTATCATCTTCGATAAGATCAAGGCAAGTTCTGAAACAATTATTTACATACATTATGTTTTAAAACAAGTCATTATATATTATTATTATTATTATTTTAACAAGATACTTACTTAGCCAATTCCATATGTGGATCAGTAAGTGTCCTTGAACCATTAAAATATTCTTTGGACGCTTCCAATATAAGGTTAACCGCTTTCTCATAAGATACTTTTAACAAAGATTGTTCATTTTTCTTGGTTTCTATTAAAGTGGCACAATTACGAATGGTACATTTAATTCTTGAAAGTAAACGGGCTGAAACACATATTTCGAAACAAGTTTCAACAGCAATACACGAAAAAATTAGCCCATGTATATCTAACATATCATTTAATAATTGCGCCCATTCTTTTTCATTTGGAGGTAGCAAACTGAAATAATAAATACATTGTTTCTCATATTATGAAAATCGCTTAAACTTTATATAGATTATACTTTATATAGATTTAGCACAACCTTTTATTTAAACTTCTTGCCGTTTGGATTAATAATGATTTAGCAACATCAGGATCGTTTTTATTCTGTCGTATAAATTTTAATGTTATTTTTACATCGTATTTATTCAAAAGTCTGACACAATCAAGTTCTGCTTCAAACTCCTCTAATAAAGTGCATATTGCATTTGTCCTTCTTCCATCATCTTTAGATATCGAATCTAAGATATCTTTAGCTTTTCCATATATGTCAAGATCATCACAGGCATATATACAATCTAAAGCTAAGCTAGCAACATCATCTATCATTTCAATTATCTCAATATCTTGCGTTTGTTTCAAATATTCGAAAAATTTAACTGGAAATGTT
Source organism: Crematogaster levior (assembly GCA_901521435.1). NCBI lineage: Eukaryota > Metazoa > Arthropoda > Insecta > Hymenoptera > Formicidae > Crematogaster > Crematogaster levior. The sequence goes on from CABEGB010000750.1 coordinate 227,325, forward strand.
AAATCATCTTTACTTAAGCAGATTAAATAATCGCTTAATAAGCATTTCTGAAGATCTCCACCCTAAAATTTTTAATAATATCTTATTGTATACATGTATACATATCATTTCAGTGATCTAAAATATAAATATAGTTATACATACCAAATATTGATGCCTTCGTTTAATAAAAGGCAATAAAAGGTTCTTTATATTTTCAACAAAATTAACTTCAGTTGATGTACTCATCAACAGTTTTATCTTCTCCATGTTATTCAATTTTTCTAATTTATCTAATGACATATCCTCCAAATGTACCGTGTACACGAGATCATCTAAAGTTTCCAATTCCAATAACAAATCTTCCAGCCCATTAATATTGTGAGATTTTCCAATTTTAACTAATTGCAAAGCATTATCTACTAAAGAGCTATTTTTTTCAATTTCATAAGCACGTGTCTTATACCACTTTTGTAATAAATCTGGTGTAAGTTCTGTGTTTCTAAATAAAAACAAAATAACGATGATTAGATGACATAAATACTATAGAAAATGTAGATAATAATGTAAAAAAATTCTTACCTATATATTAACAATAAAGGATTTAATTCATACAATATTTCTGACCGATCGTCTAAATCGAGATTTATTATTTCACTAAACTCATGTTTTTCTGACCAATCTTTTTGTCGTAATTCACGTTGATCTAACAAAAATAATTGACCTTCTGAATCACATTCTGGTAGCAATTTTTGATAATCCAACGTATTCAAAGTTTCTGGAAAGAAGCTGATAATTGCTAACCAATGAGGCAACAAGCTTTCTCCGTAATAACTGAACATAATTTCCACAGCTCGATAATCACTATCTTTGGCAAATCTATAATTTAAAAAATATTCAACAAAATGACAAAATGAAAATACACAGTATTTCATAAGTCGAACAAAATAGGTACATACCTAATTGCATTTTCAATAGGTGATAGTCTTCGAAACTCCTCATAAAATTCTTTTTTGTATTTAAGTGGCGACTCTAGTATAATTTCATACGTAAGCAATTTATCTAAATGATTTAGAAGCTTCCTTCGATATTTAATTAAATCTTTCTGAGCCTCGGATAAATTTTTTATGTCTATTTTTTCAAGCATTTCATTAACTTTCTGCACCTATTATATGTGATTTTCAAATTAAATTACATACAATTTTTCTTTATAATGTGATGTATAATATATGTGCATTTAGTAAGATTTATTGTCAAACAGTTCTACTTACCTGTCTTAAGCTTACAGTGATTTCATTTAATGCTTGCCAATCGTCATCTGTATCAGGATTTACAAATTTATCATTGTCGCAAATATCGATAGCTATTAAAGTTTCTGGATTTGCACCTCTCAATCCGAAATTTAATAGTTCCCTTGCAGCTTCCATAGTATCAGGGACGCGTACAACGCATTCATTTAAAACCCAAGATCTTTTGCTTATTTTGCTTAAATGTTCTGCAATGGCATTCAAAGATAATTCTGACTTTCTCCATTGTGTTTGATATACAAGATCTGTGTCCAAATTATATGTGTTCGCTAAAGCTAAAGCTTCCTCGTATTCCTAAAATATCCATTAAACCTTTTAGTTATTTAATATATAAGAATTAATTAATAATTAAATTTGATAAGACTATCGATACATGTACCTCAATGTCTATTTTTCTAGAATAGAGCTCTTCTGGAGTCGTACTTTTTAAGCCTAAAATTCTATAAGTTCGATGCAATACTTTCGATTTCTTTCTCTTTGGTTGAAATCTTTCAATATCAGTTATCGAATACAACGTGCTCTGTACCAAATTCGTGGTATAATTCAATATAGTAAGAGGTTCCAACTCATCATCGTCCTTCTCGCTTTCAGACGATGCTTCTTTATTATAAAATACAAAAGATTGCTTTTATTCTCTACATATTTAATACTTCCTACATTCTTAATAGAGAGAGAGACTACAGAGATTAGCTAATAAGTTATCTATATCAGGATAGTTATTTCAAGTATAATAAACCAAATAAGTTAAAAACAAACCTGACAAATGACCACTGCTGGAGTCTCTACTTCGTTTTTTACTTGTAATAAAGATTTCACAATCTAAACATAAAAATCCTTTTTCTAAACCAAGCTCGCATATTTGCGGTTGTCCTGCTAGAAATTCTGGACTAACACCTAGCAGATTCTTTAAGTTCCATGTAGAACAGACCGAAATAGAACCTGAATATCGAGCTATTATGATAGCCTTAAAAAAGAATATTTATTTTAAATGATATTCTTTTATAAAACATTAATATTATTTAAAAGATATATTTAACTTACAATATCATGTATGTATATAAGTGATCTAGATATATTACCTGATCAGACCACCAACCGAGATCTATTGGATGAAATTCTGTAAATCCTGGTGGAAATTTTTTAGGTTTTGTAAGTCCCAAAGGATTAGGTATATTATATTCCGGTTGTTCAGCCAACTTCCATCTTTTCTGTAGTATTAAGTTTGGCAAACCCCATAGCGAGACCGAACCATCCGTGTGCAAGCATACTAGAAACTCGCCATTTGGTGAAATTTTTATTGAAAATATAATTGACTCTGATTGCAAATTAAAGAGAGGAATCAAATTCCATATAGAAAATCGCGAATTGCTAGTAGTAGAATCTTCAAACGTAAATGATAATTTGCAATATGGATAATCATTCAAGAGTCGCCACGAAGTTAATCCAGACTCAGATGCAGTAGACTAAAACAAATATAAAAAATATATATATATTACATTTGCAGGACGTATCATAAGTGCTTAAGTTATACTTATTATACATTATATAGATAATATACATAATACATTTACATATAGTAATATACATATATTTACCGCCAATTTTTGCGTTATCATATTTCCAGCAACATAAAACAAACTATGTTTTTCATCATAGGCGACAACATTAACACCATTTTTGTAAAAATTAGCGAAAGAAAAGTCATAATATACACTGAAACCACTTGTAGAAATATGATAAGATCTAAGCAGCCCACTGTACGAAATCAAAATAAATTCGTAGATCCATTTCTCACTTATCGTTCTTGGCTTAAGAAACAGCATAGATGCTATAGCGTCACCAGCTTCAAGAATATGAGAGCTCTGTGGCATTGTTTTTGGACTTATATTAAAGATATTATTTCCCAATGCATTATAAAAGGACGTATAGCCGCTACTAGACGCCAATACTAAGATCATTCCATCAGGACTCCAGGCAAGTTTACGCCATTGAGGAAAGGCATCTTTCGGAGCTGGAAAATACATTAGATATCTTATATAGAGCATGACTAAGAAAAATTAGATATCCATTAGGAAATATAATTATTTTATTAGTATTAGTTACCAGACGCCTTCCCTACTATGGAAGAATATTCATCTTTGGCCTTTCGTATTTCAATGATATTCTCCTGTAAAATAGCAAGTACTCGACCATGATCGCCAACAGCAAATTTCCATGGTAGCGTGAGACTGACTTGCTGCAAGATGCTCTCAGGTAAGGAGTACCTGTTGTTGAAGTATCTGAGAGCATTTTTTATTGTGCCAGTAGCTGGAAGGATAGCCGCATCATTCTTGCATTTCTGAAATAAGGAACATTTTGGAAATACAGCTTTGATAATGTTTTCTCTTACAGGTAGTTTTCTAAATTTAATGTCACAAAGCACAATTAACATCCAGACTTTGAACGTATCTTTTAATGTCCTTTAATAACTCTGCGATTTCATATCCTCAAACCCCCAAGGTTTCGGACTTACTATCAATTCCGGTTCCTGTTTGCGAACGAAATATTCCAATAGTTCGTACAGTATCGGCTCGTTTGACGTTTCGTCCACGTTGCTCATCTTGCCATCACAAACTCACATAACCTGGCAAACTCAGAAACACAGCCACGTAAAACGCAAAACTGCCAGGCTATACGGTACTCCTATTTATAGTGTTTCTTAAAAGCTAATTATTTGTAGCGTTATTCTTTAGCCAGAGAGAAACCTGAGGTCACGGTCCCTGTTACGGTGACATCAAAAAGCGACACGCCATGTCCACGAAACTTCTCAGTCGGTGACACGCTATGTGTTCCAAACTTTTCAGTGGGTAAGAGTGCCAGTACACGAAGCGTGGAAACGCGGAAAAGCGGAAGAGAATAGTAACCAGTTTTCCGCGTTCCGTTCCGTCTGTTTTGATTGCCATGTATTACATGGAGCATATTTTAAGCAAAAAAGCGGAACCGTATGATGACAAATAGACGTTTTTATTCATTTCTTAAAATTATTTTCACTTAATTTATTGTAATTTTTATTAATATGCTTATTTTTCAGTTTATTTTATTGGATTCAAGCATTTCAATCAATAAATATAATTACAAATTAATATTTTATAATTTTCCGTTCTGCTTTTCCGCTTAAAATATGCTTCATGTAATACAAGACAATTAAAACAGACGAAACAGAACGCAGAAATCTAATTACTTTGATGTGTTATAATAGGAGCCTAACTAATCGGTTTAATTTACCTACTCGAAAATATACATATTATTAGAATATGCAGAAAAAATATATAACCGGATTAAAAATATATAACCAGATTTTTTGGAATATTAAAATATACATATATAAGCGGAAAGGATATCAAGACTACAAAATAGCAATAAATTTAATATTGTTTAACTTTAATTGTATAAGTATATGTACCACGTATATCTACCACCACCTCCGCCGATTCTTATCAGCGGTCCTCTTTTTGTTGTAAATGTTTTAAATTTCTAAATTTTTTATTATTTACTATTGTATTAAAATTCATTTTGAGATGTAATAGAGAAACATAATTGAATTACCCATATTTCGATCTTTTGTCTTACCTATTCATTTTCCTACCCGTGTTACTAATTAAATATACAATTTTACATTTAAATAAATATATATTGTTAAATATTTATTACATTTAAATATATTAATTTTACATTTATATGTATTATAGAATTATATTATACTTGTAACACCGTTGCGTCATTGGCGCGTTGACCGCACCGGAAACGAGCTCCTTTCGACATCGTAATTCCGTTTTCATGAAACGCGCGGGAAACGAAGCGCGGGAAACGAAGCGCCGCGGTCGTCATATTAATTCCGTTTCCTTTCCAGAACGCAACGGACGCGGCACTGATCGACTCCGGAACGAGTGACGTCGCGAGTCACTTAATTGGTAAGAATAACGTACATTAAGGTTATATTATTTGTATCAGTATCTGTCGCGTGTCACATTCGGCACTCGGATGTTAATGATACTTAAAAATACATATTTTACGGTATTTCGAAGATGTATTGCACGGACAATCGCGAAAGTGACAATAACATTTTCGAACGTCGCGGTTATCTACCTAGAACATTAATACACCTATTCATTAAAGTGCAATTAATAATCATAATAAAACTCGAGGATATTTACTACCTGAAGTACAGAAAGTGCATGCTCGCGAAGAATGGAGAAATGATGGCGGGGGGGGGGAGGTGGGGTACATAACTTCGCCGCGACGTTCATATCGTTCATGAAGTGATCGCGCGGGAAACGAAGTGCCGTGGTCGCCATGTTAATTCCGTTACCATCGCAGAATGCAACGGACACGAGACTGATCGGCTCCGGAACGAGTGGCCTCGCGAGTCACTTAATTGGTAAGAATAACGTACATTAAGGTTATATTATTTGTAGCAGTATCTATCGCGTGTCACATTCGGCGCTCGGATGTTAATAATACTTAAAAATACGTATTTCGCGATGCTTCGAGTGAGAATACATTTTGCGGGCAATCACATGACAATGATGATAATATTTTTGAATGTCACGGATATCTAAGTAGAATATCAATATACATCTATTCGTTAAAGAGCAAAATAATAATAATTGTGATAAAACGCGAGAATATAGTATTTGTTAACATAAAATACGGAAAATCCGCGTTCGCGAAATTAAGAACGAGAGCGCCGCCGCGTCGCTCATGACGTTGATCGCGCGGAAACGAAGCGCCGTGGTCGCCATATTAATTCCGTTTCATTTCCAGAACGCGACGGATATAGATCGGACTGGCTCCAGAACAAACGGTATCACGACTCATTTTAATTAGCAAGGTAAGAGAAACTTATATCAGTTTTGTATTATCTCTTATAACAACAACTAAGCATAACATATATTCGATACTCGTACGGTATTAATTCGTTCGAACGTAAACATTTCGTAAAACTTGTTCAGTTGAAAATCAAAAGCGTTGCTTTCGACGCATAAAGGTGGTTGTGCGTAAATCTTTTCGCTATCTTAGATACATTCCATTATTCGCATTTTATTTGTACAATATCGCGAGTATCGAATGTGCCGTACTTTCGTACGCTTCTATTTTCTTACCATCGTAACATAATTAAATACGTATTACGTGTGATTAACCCATTAAATCCTGAGCCGAATCCAGGATAGATAGCGTGAAACTAATTATTGGATATTTGCCATGGCTAAAAAAAAAATTACCCGTGTTTTTTCTTTTGTCGATTGCAATTGTTTATAACAAATTGTTTAAACAAATAGATACAAATTTCCGAATTTCGAAAAACTAAAAGCGGCAATCGATTCTACGGGAAAAACCATGAAAAAAACCTTAGTAACATTTTTTTGTCAGAGCCCAAATTGTTTGTGTAAAATCTTTATAAAGAAATAAACATTTGAATATATTCGGAATTCGCGGTATAAACAATTAGTACATTTACTATGCTGCTAGATGGTGTCGCATTTTTTGTGTCTCGCAAGAAAAAACTAGTTTCTATGTACACAAAAGAGCGGTGAGCAATACTAATTATCGTTATTCATTGAGTACATATATTTTCATACACATTTACTATTTTTTGGCTTTGTTCTTGTACATTCGTAGTACACAATGTCAGAGCGAAGAGTTTTTGACTTACTTGATTTAGTCGATGAAGACAACATCGACTATGACCCTCACATTGATGTAGCATTTATTCCAAGTGATGATGAGGGCTCTGATAGAGACTCTGATAGCGATTCAGATGAAAATATCGCGTCTCGTCAACTTCCTCGAGGTTCTTATGAACATATATGGAGTAATTATACTGCTACACAAAAATTACTCGAGCCTAATCATATTTATGATTGGAAAAATGGTGCTTACAATGATAGTCCCTGTGACGATTATGCTGATAAAAGTCATGAAAAATCATGAAAAAAAAGAATAATCGATCCAAACGAGTAAGAATACAAAAAAAAAATTTACACTAACATCAGCTCTGTCTAAAAGTGTCACAGATAAGCACTTGCTTACAAAAATTAAACATTTTTTGCAACCTAATGAAAAAATGTTACTAAGGTTTTTTTCATGGTTTTTCCCGTAGAATCGATTGCCGCTTTTAGTTTTTCGAAATTCGGAAATTTGTATCTATTTGTTTAAACAATTTGTTATAAACAATTGCAATCGACAAAAGAAAAAACACGGGTAATTTTTTTTTTAGCCATGGCAAATATCCAATAATTAGTTTCACGCTATCTATCCTGGATTCGGCTCAGGATTTAATGGGTTAAGAGAATGTTGTACGAAGCATGATAAACCCGCGCGATCATTGTAATTATAATAATGCTTAATTTGAATTTTAATCAATAATTTAATTGTTTTAGTAAACGTATTGCTGAATACAAAAAGAAAATGCAAAGGAGAAAGAAGGAAAAGATAAGGTCTGCAGATGTGATAGTTGTGCACGAGGTGAGCATTTTTTTCATATATTATTTTATTTGTTACTAATACAAATAATTGTTTGTTTGCGAAATAATACTAAATATAATAATCATATTAGGTCACGTAATAAAGCACATTGCATGTTGTTTAATAGAGTATTTTAAATAAAATTATATTTTTTTCACATTTTAAAAATATAGTAAAATATAATAAAATGTTTACGAATATTTTTGCTAAGGTTTATAATAGATTTATAAATTATATCGGACTTATTTTTATTTAATACAAAATTATTTTATATAAATTGATTAAAATTTTTATTATAAATTAATATCTGAGAAATAATTTTTATCACTTTATTGTTTTATTAAAAATTTGTTGAAATAAAAAATGAGATATTTGCATGCAAAAATTATTCTTTAACATATTTATTTTAAACATTATTTTGATTTGAATATTTTCATATGTTATAGATCAATATTGTACATAACTCCGTCGTTGTGTGATGCGACTAAAGAAAGAGATTTAGATACAAAAATCCGAGAGAAGGATAAGGAGGCTTAGAAGAAGTATCGGGCGTCGGTGGAGCAACCCTGCGGTAAGCATTGCTATAAATATTATTTATGTAAGATTAGTCGTTTTATTTTTATAATTTAAATATAATAATTAGAAAAATTAATCAGAAACTTTAAAACTTTATTGTTTTACCAATCTTTTTTAAATAATTTATTAATTATAGATATTTAAGAAAACTATTAAAAAATTCTATGCATGTAAGAATTATCTTTTGAATAATTGATTATTTTGAGCATTATTTTAATTTGAATCGTATGTTTGCATGTTACAGATCATCATCGTAGCTACGTGGCTGAAAACTCCACTGTTGCGCATCGACTTAGTAAGTAACAAAAAACATTATTAATGAGGTAACGGAAAATTATATGAGATAAACTTATGTATCATTACAATTGCATTAAAAATATAATGTATACAATCTTCGTTATCTTGAAATGGATGAGATATAAAGGAGATTTTTAGATATCTCATAAAAGATATCAAATATATCAAATATTTCATCTTGAACTCGTTTTTCATTAATTTGGTGCCAATATGCTTGAAAACCATATATTACAAATATATAAAAAGAAATGAATTGACACATAGAACCAATTAATATGATATAAAAATATACAATATTAATAAGATCAAAATAAGGCATACGTTTGAAAAAGAGTTTTATTGAACTATACTTGTTTCAAAATATACTTATATGTTTATTTTCTCAAAAAGCAGGGCTTTATCTTTTCTTTATTTTCTCTCAATCACATTAAAAACAAAATTTTTGCATCATTTCAGAAGTTAATATTGGAAGAATACGATTCTAATTATTTTTGGATGAGTGCAACTCAGATGGAAGAATTGTTTAGACGTAATCAACCCCTCCCAAATTGCAGGATGTTGTTTGACGATAATCCCACCACCTGAACGGTTAGCATTAACATTGGTCGATTTGACTTAATCTATAAATTTTATTTTTAACTTATGTTTTTAATTGTTCGCGAGCAGACGAAGGGGCTCAAGCCTCATCACGCTGCATTGCATCGCCTGTGTTGCATGGCCTGTGCAACATGGTGGTGCAATGCACACAGCTTCTTCTCCCATGGAAAATGTGACAGTGATGTGTGTTACATCCCGCACACATCGCTGTCGTTGCTCCTCCATTGCCATGCCTGGGTTTTACGTCATATCAATATATCATAGAACTTAGCGCGCTCACCGGGCGCCGCTCCAAGTAGCCGAAACGGCGGCGCTGCCGCTTTCTAAGCTCAAAATAACCCCCTTGTCATCGTCCCCAGTATGTATAATTATTTTTATGTAAATTTATTTGTATAGAATTTTTCGACTTTTCTGGAGTGTTCTTTTTATGTCGTCGTCATTTCCTACAGAGAGGAAATGACGACAAGGCAAAACATTCAAAATAAAAACAGGCGAAGTGGGGACGAGAGACCGGATCTCTTAGACATTCGAGGTGACCCGCGCTTCTTTAATCACCGGTTTTTCGAATATTCGCTGAATATTTCCTCGCTTCAAGGATAACGCCTTTACCCATCGCTTTTAAAGTTCGCGATAACAAGTCGCTTGCTCTGCCGCGCAATACGCGCCTTGGTAAAGATCGCCTGCTCCACGAGGGTCAGCTCGGTGCGCGACCACCGCGCGTTCGGACTTCTCACGCGCGCTTCTTGCAGCGGACTCGCGCTGTCCGCGCGATGCTCAGTAGATGCGCCGAAACGTTACGCCCTGTACATATTGACATTGTAAATATCTTCTGTAAATAACTTATGATGACTGTTAGCGGTTAAATACACTTTATTGATTTCTGTTAAACTTGCGTGGTATTTCATTGTGTGGTGATCGTCAGCCCTCTCCGCCGCACTGACTCGCTCGGTCACGAACATAGTAATGTATGTGTGTGTTGTGTACAGGGTGATTCAGAACGACTTAGTTGTCGATCTTTGTCCCTCTTTTTCTCTCATGCACACACACACACACACACACACACACACACACACACATCACACACACACATTCCTTACCTTATCAAATTCGATGTCTTCGTATGCCGCTTGACGGATAAATAATTCCATTCGAAATTAACAATAACACGTCTTATTTTACACGTATTTTACGTAATGCAAATCCACGATAATACACGATTGAGGATACGATATTTTTCTTTCTTTCGTATGTCAACACTTTTTTTCGTATCGAGATTTATTCACGCTTTTAAGTGATTTATAAATCGAGTCATTACTATTAATCACTACTGAGTAATCTCACTTCGCGGCTTATTTTTATAATTAGAAACAATACACACATTGCACACAATCACAGTATAATCACACAGCATGCATGTCAAAAGATGTACAGAGGACATTCCAATAAGAATATCTTTCAGAATACGATCTCTTTGGGATGTCTACAAAACGTTCCTGGATATGCAAGCTGTGTAGGAATTAATCCGCGAAACTTTTTTGTCTTGTACGAAGTCTGTCACGTATCAGTACTTTCACACTCACACTCGACTCAGATAAATCTGTTCGTTGCTGTTAATCACTACCGATTAATTTTATTCAGCGACCGATAACGATCCGAAGAAGAAACGCGTTTACACGGCACACGTAACGCCCGGTACGCGATGCGACTGTAGCAGGTTATGTTTTTGAAACAGCTGAGACGATGCTACACTCGGAATGCGCTCACGCGACCAAGTGGGGGGAGGGGAGAGGAATTTGGCGCGCATACGTACAGAAATGATAAAAACCATACTACATATGACACATGTACGTGCTTTTTCATTTCTTGAAATGCTCTTGTTGACTTTTTTTATAATTTCTTTCATAATTAATCTATGCATGTGTATACGAACTCAAAGAGATTTTATCGAAGAATAAAATATTTTGCCCTAAGAAAATTACAAGAGATTAAGTTTAAAAAACTTTTCTTTCTAATATTTCTTTATGATTATTAATCCATGTATTACGAACTCAGAGAATTTTCATCGAGAATGAAATAATTGGATTGCCTAAAGAAAAAGTGATTCAATATTTTGATGGTTGACTTTTCTTTCTTCTTCTTTTATAATAAATGTTCAAAGTGTCGCCGTTCATCGTGATATATATGCTCTATACGTTTCAATAAATTTTTTCTCCAATTTTCTCCATGACTACGTCCTCGATTGAAAAATGGCATGATGAAAATTTTGTCGTTTAATTCTTCGACGTTCTCAGGAGGTTGCCTGTAAATTATTTCCTTGCAGTAACCCCACAGAAAAAAATCCAACGGATTGAGGTCTGGGATCTTGCAGGCCAACGTATCCGGTCCATATCAATCCAACGTCAGGAAATTGCTCATTTAAACAATTTGCTGACGATTCTAGCATTATGTGGGACAGCACCGTCTTGTTAAATGTAATTTTATTTCTATTAAATAATGGAATTTCTTCCAAAAATCTGGCAGATTTTTCCTTAAAAATTCAAATACGATGCACGCCAATCTTTCTGGAAGAATAACTGGGCTAATATCGTTATCCATAATTCCAGCGAACGTTCAATTTCCAACGAACTTGAGTAATTTCGAAGTCGTGTCACCGTGGATTTTCTTCCCTTATGCATGTTGTTGAGTTGATATTCCTTCTCGTGTGAACAGCGATTAATCGCTGAATATTACATGAGAGAAAATTCTGAATCTTGATTTATTCTTCTCAGAAATCCTCATAAAATCTCTTCTCCGAGTTCATTCGCAAATGTTGCACGCAGGTGTAATGGTAGGCATTGCAATTTTTCTTCTTTTTAATATCCTTTGAAGCCGTAGATATGAGAGTTCATTCTCTCGGCAATATCCCGAATACTTTGGTTTCCGGGATTTTTGTTTATACAACTTTACACAGACTGTTTCCTCGACGTAAATTTCGTACATCACGATTTCTACCTTCTTTCCACTCTTCTTGTAGCACGCTTCCGGTTTCATAACCTTTGAGCTGCCGCGGTATTGTTTCAGGCTGGGATAATGTCGGTCAGGATACCACAATTCGATGTATCTTCGTGCAGCAACATAATATTTGCTAGCATTCATAGAACACCATCATCATATCGTTGTATTCTCATTTGTATACGCTGCCATTTCGTCTCTCCCCAATTATCGAGAGATTCTTCTTCTTCCCAATAATCGATTATTGATTTGGAATCGTCGATGCTCCGCATTATGATCTTCGCGGGGAAGTTAAAATTTTCCACCGTCCCTTCCCGCAATTGTGTGTCTTGTGGCATCCGCAGGTCTTTTGCCACGCGATGACACAATTACATTCACACATTCACACGAAGATATTCAACTCCACAACAGCCGTATGGCAGGGCAGAAAATCTATGGGTGACACGACTTCAATTATCAAGTTCGTTCAGGAAATTGAGCGTCTGGGCTGGAATTATGGATACAGCGATGACGTTATTCTTCCAGAAGAACTAACTGGCGCATCGTATCTGGAATTTCTTGCTGAAAATCGCCAGATTTTGGAAGAAATTCCATTAAATATCAAGAAATAAAATTACATTTCAACAAGACGGTGCTACGGCCCACATAACGCTGTCCGTCAAAATTTTTTAAATGAGCAATTTCCCGGACGTTGGATGGGCCGATATGGACGACCGTTGGCCTACGAATCTCAAAACCCGTCCGTTTTTTTCTTGTGGGGTTACTGCAAGGAAATAATTTTTTTTTCAATCGAGGACGAAGTCATGGAAAAAAGTGGAGAAAATTTATTAAATATATGAGAGTGTATCACGATGAACCCACTTTGAACATTTAATATAAAAAAGAAGAAAGAAAAGTCATCTTCAAAATAATAAATCACTTGCCTTTTCAGGGCAACCAATTATTCATTCTCGATGAAATTTCTTCGAGTTCGCAATACACATATGATTAATAATTTAAAAAATATTATAAAAAAGAAAAAGTTTTTTAAACTAATAATCTCTTGCACTTTTCAGGGCAATCAAATATTTTATTCTCGATAAAATTCTCTTTGAGTTCGCAGTATACACATGCATATGATTAATTATGAAAGAAATTAAAAAAAAAGTCAGCAAGAGCATTCTCATGCACAGAAAAAAGCGCATTACATGTGTCACATGTAGTATGGCTCTTATCATTTCTGTGCGCGTTGCGCCCTTGTACAAGACAAAAGTTTCGCGGATTAATTCCTACACAGCTTGCATATCAGGAAACGTTTGTAGGACATCCCAAAGAGATCGTATCTCTGAAAGATATTCTTATTGGAATGTCCTCTGTACATCTTTTGGACATGCATGCTGTGTGGATTATACTGTGATTGTGTGCAATGTGTGTATTATTTTCTTAATTATAAAAAATAAGCCGCGAAGTGAGATTACTCGGTAGTGATTAATAGTAATGACTCGATTTATAAATCACTTAAAGCGTGAATAAATTCGATACGAAAAAGTGTTGACATACGTGAAAGAAAAATATCGTATCCTCAATCGTGTGTATTATCGTGGATTTGCATTACGTGTAAAATACGTGTAAAATAAGACGTGTGTTATTGTTAATTTCAGATGGAATTATTTATCAAATCAAGCGGTATACGAAGACATCAATTTGATAAGGTAAGTGAATGTGTGTGTGTGTGTGTGTGTGTGTGTGTGTGTGTGTGTGTGTGTGTGTGTGAAAAAGAGGGACAAAGAAAGAGGGACAAAGAGAGAGAGAGAGAGAGAGAGAGAGAGAGAGAGATGTGTGTGTATGTGTATTTGGGCCTGCTACGTCAGCTGATCGCAGCAGGCGCCTCGCGTAAACGCCCGCGTGTAACAGTGAATCGCGGCTTGCGCCGTCCCTGCCACCTCGCGGCTCACGATTCGCTAACTATTTTAAATTAATAACTCAAAATCCTAAGCTTCAAATAAAATTTTGGCAAGGAAAAATCGTCTCAAGATTCATCAGGAATACGTCTGTGCGGACAATAAGTCGTTCTAGATGCCCTGTATGCATATATATATATATATGGCAGCAATAATAATATATGTATGTATATGTATACGTAATGTATATATAAATGTATATATGTATATAATAATGTACATGTGTGTGTGTGTGTGTGTGTGTGTGTGTGTGTGTGTGTGTGTGTGTGTGCGTGTGCGTGTGTGTATGAGAGAAGAAAGGGGACAAGAGACAGAAAGGACAGAGAGGAGAGAGAAGAGATGTGTGTGTATGTGTATTTTGAATTTTACGTCAGCTGATCATGGGCGCCTCGCGTAACGCCGCGTGTAACGGTAGTCGCGGCCCGCGCCGTCCCTACCTGCCTGCCTCTCCTTGCGCTCACGATTCGCTAACTATTTTGTTAATAACAAAATAAGCAAATAAAATTTTGGCAAAAGGAAAAATCGTCTCAATTCACTCAGAATACATCTGTGCTGAACAACTAAGTCGTTCTGAATCACCT